>LOEQ01003442.1:98433-120164 GCA_001685075.1 Bramus lutescens
TAACAAGGTCCTGAATAAACTGCTTGCAAGAAGAGCTCCGGTGTTGCGTCATTCCTTGCTGGTCGAGGTGGGACGCGACACTTACCTATATTTCTGTAAAGAATCCAAGAAAAACTATTGGTTCAGTAAGTTGGACATTGGTGACATACGTGTTTTTGTCAATAGGAATTCTTTCAAACAACAGTTTCCTTTGAGTTGAGGGATCTTCTCGATGTCATAAAGGCTAATCTGTTAATTGCTGATATTATTACCATAGTGACTATAGTACTATTAAAAAGTCCTTGCCTATATCTATATATTGATGTGTTTTCCCAAATTTTCTCACACAATTTAAGTCACAGTTTTAGGTTTTATGTTCATATGGAGTATCCTTTTTACGGATGCTATTGCTGTGATGGAACACTGACCAAAGCAAGATGGGGAGGAAAGGTGTTATTTGATTTGCACTTATACATTATAGTCCGTTATTGAAAGACTTCAGGACAGAAACTCAAACATGACAGGATCCTAGATCCTGGATCCTGGCTATATTATAGAAAGCAATCTACATATTGAATTTAATTACCTTTAAATTCACACTGTCATTGACAGATACAGAAAAAAATCTTAAAATACAAATGGAACCACAGAATACAAAAGACCAAACAATTTATAATTAATATAAGCTTCTGTGTGTTTCTTTAGTACTTAATGACTGTGGAACCAGCTAGGGCAAAAACTTCTACCCACATCATGAAAATAAACATAAATATTTAAAATATAGCTAGCAATCACACGGTTTTGTTTAGTTAAATGCAAGTAACATATTCTTCTCCAGGATCAATTACTGCTCTAGCCACTAATATTTGGCTGAGTTTAGAGTAAAAGATGTGGATTCCTTCTTTTTAAATATGTACTAAGTTCAATTAGACAGCCTTTGGTTATCCCCAAAACTGAAGTAACGTGACTCCATGACTTGAGATACCTTTTTGGCCCATTGTGTGTGTGTGTGTGTGTGTGTGTGTGTGTGTGTGTTTGTGTAGACATCAGAGCTTTGTAGGAATATTTATTTATTTTCTCCCTAGTAAGCTTACATAGCAAACTATGATACTCCAAGAGTTTCTACGTCAGTTCCACCTCAATTACTACAATTCCTGTGATCAAAAAGATATTTGAAAACAATATTTTGTATTCATGTTCTATAATCCAATCAAAGCAATGAAAATAACCTTTTTTTGTGGAAGTTCACCTATGGGTTTCCATAAATCAAAGGGACATTTCCCATATCTGGTACTTGGGTTCCTGTTTAATAGTTTATGGTAATTAAGAAAGCATACATAACTCTGTGTGGTAAAAATACACACACAAACATGCACACACATATACATATATGATATATGTGAATAAATTATGCATGCATAGATGCATTGTAAATGTGTTTCATTATGAAATAATTTGTTTTCATATTGGTTTTTGAAACACTCTCAGTGACTATTATTTCTCCTTCCTCCATCTTCATCTATGTTCTCTTTAATCCATTTTTAGTCTGAGCATTTTGATTGAAGAGTTTAGATCATTAGCACTCAAAATTGTTAATGAATGATATTTATTGTATCATATCGTTTTTTCTGATTTTATTATTATATTCTACTTATTCATTTACTTATTTTTATGAACTATTAATCTAGAGCTGTTTATTCTTTGTGGATTTTCATATTTGTGTTTATTGTTCTCTTCAATCAGAAAGACTCCTTTCAATAACTTGTATAGAGTTAGTTTAGTGGTCATGAATTCTCTAAATAGTTTTACTCTGGGAATTTATCTTTCTCTTTAAGTTATAATAGAAAAATTTGAAGCACATACTAGTTTAGGTTGACAGGCATCGTTTATCAGAGCTTGAATTGCAACATTCCAATCCCTTCTGACTTTCATGATTTCTGCTAAAAGTAATTTGATGCTATTCCTCTGGCCTGTTCTTTAGGAGTGTTTTGATTTACCTTGCCTTCATTCTGTATATTTAGTTTTTAGCAATATCTATATCTATATATTATATAATATATACACATTATATATATGGAAATTCTCTATTTTAATAAACATGGAATTTGAAAGGTCCAAATACATTCATCGCCCTGTATTTTACAAAATTTGTTACAATTTTAGTGAAAATATTTCTTGTAATTTCAATAAGCAAATCTTCATACTTTTAACCCATGGTTTGTATATTTCTTTCCTTTTCTTGCTGCATATTAGGCCTTTAATGTTTTATTCATATACTCCTACTAATTTATTTGTCATTGCTTGCATGTTCTAATTTCTTTACATCTTTTTACGCATTAATATTATTTACTTCCATGATTAATTTTGATGCCGAAACTTTCTATATAACTTTTGGGTTGGCATGCTAAATTTTTTATTCTAGTATTATGGATTATTTTTTCAATATTTCTGTCTCTTAATTAAATTTCACTTTCATATACTGTGTTTGAGTCCTCATCTTATCAAATCATTTGTGTTCTCTTGTAAATAATTCAAAATTTTATTTTATCAGCTTTAATTTCTTTGACCATACAACAGCCATTCCTTTGAATTCATAGAGATTTAATATAATTCATTATCTATGGAGGACATTATTGTGTGATTATTGATTTCTTTGAGGATTCATGTTACCTCAACTTTTCCATGTTTTTCATGCTTTTGTATTCAGATTTTTGGCCCTAGGGTTGGCATTGATTAAGGTTTTTTTGTTTACCCAGAGTTCTATTTTCAGTTGAATTATTTTAAGGTTTAAGAATACTTAGTTGACAGTAGGACTGAGAAATAATTATTATCTCCTGGACTGATGATATAAGTATTATTACTGAATTAGTATGCAGTAATATTTTAAAAGAAACAAAACACCAAAAATTCAGTAATTTTAAGGAGTAAAACTTCTGATGTTACATTGTACACTAAAATATCAGTTACTCATTGATGTGGGATTTCCCTCTGCATGCTGTGAATACGACTGGTTAATAAAACAACTACTTTGAGCCTATAGCAGAACAGAGTGAGATGAGGAAAACTCAACTAAATGTTGGGTGAAAGAAGGCAGAGTCAGGGTGAAGCCATGTAGCCCCACCAGAGACATGTTGGAATTTTACCTGTTAAGCCACAGCCTCGTGGCAATACGCAGATTAATGGAGATCAGTTAATTTAGGATTTGAGTGAGCCTGAAATTTGCTTAAGCTATTGGCCGAACAGTATTGCAAATAATATGGTTTCTGTGTGAATATTTTCACGCTGAGCAGCCGGGAACAAACAAGCAGCCTCCTACTACAACTCTTACTATGTGTGGAAAAAATAAATAGCAGAACAAAACTCATTACTGTGTGTTGTTAATGAAACTCTAATGTCTTATTAAGTAAACAGAAGGACTACGTGATAGGGACAGACTTTTAGCTAAACATAGTAGAATAAAAAGGCAGAGGTAAATAAATGCAATTAGATAAACTAAGAGGATTGTAAATCTTTGGAACCTGATACATGGAAACTCTGAAAATCAAATTGACGTAAGTCCTTTGGGAAGCATATCAATGGGAAAATGAAAGCAAGGTAACAGAAAACAGGAAAATGGTGTGAAGGGGTATACAGAATAGCTTCTGCTATTTCATTAGGTATGGAATAAATGTGAAGAAACAAATGCACAAGTGTCAAGAGATTGAATGAAGTTTGGTCTAGTTATTAGTTGGAACATCAATTCTGAATGATCCTTCCTGAGATATTAGATGCAATCACATAAACATTTAATCCTATAAGCATCCAGTAGCATACTTTGGTCTCACTTCTGAACTTTTATTTTACAGGTTTGTTTGTGAATACCACTCTTAGCTAGTTATTCTTTTGTGAAGTCAAACTTAGCAGCCATATATGTTTGCCTAACTCTCTGTGGCCCTTCAGCTCTCTATGAATGCTGCCTTTGCTTATGGGCATCTTTGAAATACAGAAAATAGCTTAGAACATGTATCTACTTGTGTCTAATTACTTTAGACTGTGTTCTGAATGACTCTGATGATATTTTCTTAACCAGTTTTGAGGTGTACTCTGCTGGCTGGTCAAATTTGTGTATATCATCCCATAAAATTTGCTCACATATTACCCAAAGTGCTGGTATTCTGGTGTTAGGACTATCAACCTACATTTCACCAATATTCTGTTTTTTTTTCTAAGATAGCTTCTCTCCCTGTTCCTAAAAAGTGAAAAAAAAATAGAATGTTTCTTGGTGCTCATTTTTTTCATTACTGCAGTATCACTTACCATTTTTGTATCCTTTTTCCTACTTCATTTTTTTTTGTTTAAAGTGTTGGTAGGAATACAATGCTGATCTCCCAAAGCTCTTTGTCTTTTTAAAAATTATTTATTTATTTTACAACACAATGTTTCTCTCCTTCCTTTCCTCCCATGTCCTCCCCACCCCACTAAAATCTATCCCTCCTCTGTTCTGTTCGGAAAATGGCTCTTTGTCTTAACATAGCTCCATTTCTCACTGTCACCTAGTGAGAAGAGCTTTACAAGTAACCCAGTCTCTATTGAACAGATTATGTATTTTCTTGTTCTCTGTTTTAAGTATTATATTCTACTTCACTATTAGACTGGGGATATTTAAGAAATAACCATCCATTTTGACAGCTGTTATGTATCTTACCCTAGATCATTCTCTTGATATTGTAGCAGATCATATCTGTATTTTTTCTAGCACTTTTAATTAATATAATTTAAAGGATATTTAAGATATTTGATGATTGTATCATGTCATGTCTGAATATAATAATAGTATGAGATATGTTAGAGTGTATAAAACAACCTTAGTAAAAAGGGTAAAAGGAAACATTACTTTGGAAATAGAGTAGAGTTTATAAAATTAAAGTGCATGTAAGTTCTATTCTCTAGCTAATAAAGTTTCTTAAAAATTATTTGACTGCTCAACACATAAAGGTGGAATTGAACAAATAGGTAAAGAGATGGCAAATGGCAGCAGTCAGGTCTTACATCCTAGGCTTTAAACTTAGAAATCATTGGGAGACAGTTGTTAGAGTAATTTTTTAGTTTGGTTCTTTGACTATGCTGAACACCCTAAAATAACTTAGGGATCAAAAGGTTCACTTAGCTTTGACTTTTGTGTCACAGTGCATCATTGAGCAACGCCAGAGCTGAAATTGAAACAGGAGCAAAAATAGAAACCGTTTAGAAAATCTCCTTGTTGATTCACTTGAAGGCTTATGATCTTCAAGTTATCTTACAAAGACTTGGTACCGTGTGCCTAGTGATGCTATCCAAAGTGGGTTGGGCCTTCCTACACCGATTAATAAGCCAGACAAAGTCCCACAGACATGTTTATAGGACAACCTGATCTAGGGACCTCCTCAGTTGAGACCTGTCCTCTATGCTAGGTCAAGTTAATGATTATTATCAGAAGACTAGACTGAGAGTCATCGGTATAAAATCATGATCAGTTTAATAAATATCAATTAGTGGCAAAATATTTACGAATACATATTGTCTTAGCCTTTTTGTTCAATTTCTGTGATAAAATACCCTGAAAAAAGCCAGGTACAATACAAAATGAATTCTAATTGTTCTTAATAATAAAAATATAAAGTCAGACATTAGGAGTTGAAATCAGAGAAACAGAGCAGCCAGCCAGCCATTGGAGAGTTCTTTCCTCTATGCATGGTCAAACCAAAGGATTGATCCTGTCCTCAGACTGCATGCTCAGACTGACTGCTACAGACTGCTGCCTAAAACTGCTTGCTCAAACTGTTGCCTCAGATTGCTTGAGAGTGCCAGTCTTCAAAGTCTTATACTCCTCTATATGCACAGTCATATCATTCCTGTCTTAAGTGCTGAGATTTAAGCCTTGTGATTCCCAAATAATGGGATTAGAGGTGAGAGCCACCACCGTCTGGTTGTTTCTCTTTTAGACTGAATCTGTCTAGTGTAGCCATGGTGGCCATGGACTCACAGAGGTTCATCTGCCTCTTGCCTCCTGAGTGCTGTGATTAAAGGTGTGTACCACCACTGCCTGCTTTCTAAGCCTAGCAAGTGACTTAGCTCTGAACTCTGATCTTGAAGAAAAACACTGAGCTGCTGAACCACCTCACCAGTCAACTTTGTTTTTCTATTATGAAAACATGTATTCTCTTGTTTTCAATAGCAGCCAAGAAAAGAAGATAAGAAGGAAGGAAGAGGGTGAAGGATGAAGGAAGGAAGAAAGGAAGGAAGGAGAGTAGAAGACAGAATAGGAGAGGAGAGGAGAGCCAAGGCAAGTATTCACCAATAGAAATATTGACTGGTCATCCTGTATTAATGAACAGAGTAGTGTAATCATATATAATTTTAAGCCTAACATAATAGTCCAGGATTTAGGCCAAGATGAATTTTAAATATTTGGCTAATTATTGATGGCGAACAAATGTCTGTCTCTTGGCAATCTAAGAAAGCAGTTAACAAATATATTTAAAGGGCATTAGGACAGATCAAATGCTGCGCTAGAAGAAATTCCAGTATATGACAACTTTACCAATTCTAAGGAGCAATTATTTTTCTTCTGTTTTTAATTCCAACCAATGTGTCAGCCATAGCATCCAGCAAACAAAAGATAATACCATCTTGACATTTAACATAAATCAATAAATCATTTGTAAAAGAAACTGAAAAGAGAATGATATGTCAGACCACAATAGACATATCTTGATTCAAGACATAAAATGGAAACTCTATTAAAATTAAAGTTAATTTAGCTCTAAGAGTCAAAAGGTACAGAAAAGATAAGAAACTGATAAGGATGTGTGGTATAATGGATGCACTCAAAACATCCCAGACAAGATCTCTGTCTTCTTAGGAAATGCACAGTGAAGTAGATTCATAGCTAAGAAAATAAGGAAATTTTAATATGAGCAAATGTCTGCAGCTTGCTTATGGCTAACATAACTGGCTTCTAAAAATGCCCACTTGGTCCAACACTTGTAGATCTCACTGGTGTTTTGTCTCACCATTCACCATTTTTCATTTTAGAAACTATTAAGAGAAAATTAAGATTCATTTTCAGAATATGTGAAGTTTTTCTGAAAAGTCTTAGAGATATAGCAGAAGATTCAATTAAAATGATGCAATTTTATCTCAAATCTACTTGTGGTTATTGTAGTAGCCAGGGGGCTTCATTTTCTTTCATGACATGATATGTGACCAAGGCCTAAATGAGTTCAGACTATTTTTGGAAACTTTCAATATTAGATAGATAACTAAGAGTATACAATGCTAATGTTGCTGAATTATTCATCCAATTTATTTTACCCACTACAATAATGAATAAGCAAATTAAATTAAAGCAAGAATATTCTATTTTCAATGTTAATTATAGTGAAATATTTTTATATAAGGGGATTTTATTATAGCGTTATTAGCATCAGCTTATGGTCTTTTAAACTCCAAGGGAGTCTCTTTTTTATGGTGCCTATTTTACTGTTGTGTGTAATTATATCGATCTAAAGAGATAAAATGTTCCTTTAGAACCATTCTATTCGATTTTTCCTTGTGTGTTTCCTTTTCAGGTATTTTTTTTTTTTGCATTCACATTCCTATGAGCACCTTGATGTCTATTCCAAACCTGCAGCTGAAGACAATTTCAAAGAGTGATGCATAAAACATTTCTTCCAAACGGATCTCAATGTTTACAGTAAGACATCAAAAGATACTTGTGCAAATGAGTGCTGTTGATTCTCACTGAGCTCTCTTGTTCTTCCCACGTGCTCAGGTATTAACCAGAGCATGTGGGTTATACAGTTTTTATGATTCTCTGACAACATACACCCTGTTTCAATTTTAGCATTTTCATTGTTTTCAAAAGAGAGGGCAGAAGACTGAATTGTGTTGATAGAGTTCAACATATGGCAACAAATTAGGGACACCACATAATATCAATACTTTCTTGTGTACTCTTATAAATATATATATATATATAAAACCACAAAAAATAAAACAAAAACCAGAGAAGAAATCTAAAGCTATTTATTCTTTACAGAAAAATACGTATAAAATCCAACTAAGAAAAATTTTTGAAATGCTAGTTTTTATTATATTTATCACAGTAGATTGAACAGCTTGGACTTGAAAGGGGGGAGGGGGAATGGGGAGAGAGGGAGGAAAATGGGAGGAGGGGAGGAGGTGGAAAAATTTAATAATAATAAAGAAAATTGAAAAAATAAAATAAAAAACTGAAAGAAAAAAGTTTCATAAATCAGTTATTTGAAGTGAAAGGTAATGTATTTAAAAGAATAATAGATTGAGAGCAAATATACCTATAACCAACAATATGGTAAACTTGAATAATGTTCTTGACTTCTTCAGCACCTGTAGGAGGAGACTGATTGTTTATTTCCTGATGGCTCACAACCGAATAATCACAGAGAGACTATGTTAATTACAACACTATTTGGCCAATGATTCAGGCATATTTCTAGCTTGCTCTTACATATTGAATTAACCTATTTTATCAATCTGTGTGTCGCCATGAGGCTTACTGCTAAGAGTCTGGTGGGTGTCTTTCTCCTTTGGCAATAACTTAGCATCTCTTTGACTCCAGCCCCTCTCTCTATATTTTTCCAGCCTGGCTATATTCTGCCCTGCCATATGCCAAAGCAGATTCTTTATTAACCAGTGACGATAAAGCATATTCATAGCATACAGAGTGATATATCACATCAAGCCGCTGTTCCCTCATTTCTAAAATAAAAATGATAATTTTTCATGGTTTGCATTCATTGTCAAAATCTTCCATGACAAGGTAGTATTGATATAAAGTTGCTTTTTTATGTGAAAATATTTTTTTTGTCTCAGAGCTGTGGAGGCATGCGGAAGGAAGTGACGTATTTGGCAGTGTAGATCTTCCTGGGCCTGTAGAATTCTTTATCTCCTCTTTGAACTTATGCTAGTGATGCTATCCACCATTTCTTGAGACTGAATTACTCCATCTATGTTCTCATGCTTCCTAATGGTCTCTGTTTTCCTCTATTTCCTGCTTTTGTTTTCTTTTCTGAAAATGTCAGTTCCAGTTATGAGGCCATTAGGCTGTCATGTGACATCATTTTAATCAAGAGTACTTGAAGTAGCCCTCTTTTTCAAAAAGAACATATTGTCAGATTTTGAGTGAATTTCCTCATACCTTCTTTGGTGATACAAATCATCCCACAACAATAGGAAAGTAAGGTGTTAAGGAAAATACAATAAATACCAAGGTCCTCCCCACTTAATGTAGGCTGAGAAAGGTATCCCTCCAAGCAGAATGACCTCTAAAAAGCCAGTAAAAACACTAGGGATAAGTCCTGGTCCCATTGCCAGTGATCGTACAGACTGACCCATTCATACAAATGTCATCCACATTCAAAGGGACCAATTTGAGCCTATGGAGGTTTCCCTGGTGTCAGTTTGAACATAGTGAGCTCCCACTAGCTCAGGCACACTGTTTCTGTGGGCTTCCCTATCATGGTTTTGACCCCTCTACTCGTGTTATCAACCCCCCCAACTTGATTTTGGGCACTCAGTCCAGTGCTTTGCTGTAGATCTCGGCATCAGCTTCCATAAGTTACTGGATGAATGTTCTATGATGACAATCAAGGTAGCCTTCACTCTGATTACGGGTGAACGCCATTGCAGGTACCCTCTCCATTATTGATTAGGGTCTTAGCTGGTATCATCCTTGTAGATTCCTTGGAATGTCCCTAGTCTCAGGTTTCTTGCTTCCCTGTAATGGCTCCTTCAATCAAATTATCTCTTCTTTTTTTTTAAAGATTTATTTATTTATTTATTATGTATACAACATTCCTTCCATCTACGCCTGCAAGCCAGAAGAGGGCACCAGATCTCATTATAAATGGCTGTGAGCCACCATGTGGTTGATGAGAATTGAACTCAAGACCTCTGGAAGAGCAGTCAGTGCTCTTATCCTCTGAGCCATCTCTCCAGCCCCCTCAAGTTATCTCTTCAAAGACTCTAATATTAATTCTCACACCTATAAACACCTGATTTTTGATGAAGAAGCGAAAATTATACAATGGGAAAAAGAAACCATCTTCAACAAATGGTGCTGGCATAACTGGATGCCATCATGTAGAAGAATGCAAATAGATACTTATCTATCCCCGTGCATAAAACTCAAGTCCAAATGGATCAAAGACCTCAGTTTAAATCTGACCACACTGAACCTCATAGAAGATAAAGTGGCATGTATCCTTGAATGCATGGGCACAGGAGACCGCTTCCTAAATATAATACCAGTAGCACAGACACTGAGAACAATAATTAATAAATGGAACCTCCTGAAACTGAGAAGCTTCTGTTAGGCAAAGGACACAGTCAATAAGGAAAATGACAGCACCTGAATGGGAAAAGATCTTCAGAACCCCACATAAGACAGAGGATTGGTCTCCAAAATATATAAAGAACTCTAAACTCTTGGCATGAAAATACCAAATAATACAATTTAAAAATGGCATATAGATCTAAACAGATAATTCTCAACAGAAGAACTTTAGATGACTGAAAAGCACTTAAGGAATTGCTCAACATCCTTAGCCATCAGGGAAAGGCAAAGAAAAATGTCTCTGAGATAGCTTCTTATACCATTCAGAATGGATAAGATCAAAAACACCAAGGATAACTTATGCTGGAGAAGATACAAAGAAAGGAAACCACTCCTTCATTTCTGGTGGGAGTACAAACTTGTACAGGCACTTTGAGAATCAGCATGGCTTTTTCCCAGAAAATTGGGAAACCATCCACCTCAAACTCTTGGACATAGACCCAAAGGATGCACATTCATACCACAGGGACATTCATTCAGTAGCATCATTATCTGTAATGGTCATACCTGAAAACACCCTACATTCCCCTCAACCGAAAAATGAGTGAAGAAAATGTTGTACATTTACACAATGGAGAATTATTCAGTAGTTAAAAACAATGACATCTTGAAAGTTACATGTAAATGGATGGACTAGATAGAAAAAAAAACATTCTAAGTGAGATAACCCAGACACAGAAAGACAAACACAGTATGGACACACGCATAAGTGGATACTAGATATAAAGCAACAGGTGACCAGCCTATATTCCACAACCTCAGGGATGTTAGGCAGCATGAGAATCCTAAGAGAAGAATGCATGGAAACCTCTGAAAAGGAGTGATAGACAAGATCTCCTGAGAAAATTGGGAGCATGGAAGAGGAAAAGGGAGGGCAGAAGAGGAGGGGTAGGTTAAAACGGAAAGGGAGAAGAGAGCATGAGGGAATGCGAGTTAAAGAGGTACAGTACAATGCACACATATGGTCCATTAAAGGTAAACAAAATGTGACATTTATCACTTATTATCAGGAGAAAGTTTCTAGCGCTTTCATATCACTAGCATTGTTACAAGACATGAACTGCTTCAGGTGAGATCATTTTTCACTAACTTGCATCACGTCAGCTTGTCAGCGGAACGAAACACACTGATGAGTTTGGGAGATTTGATACAAGCAGAGGTAAAAGCTTCTTCTATATTCACCTCCAGCAGGTAAGACAATCATACTGCTTTTGTCTTCTGTGAATTTTGACCTCTCTCTTCTGTTTGTTCTCTACATCCTTTCTATGTACATGCTGAATTCTAGGCACGGACCTCAGTACAGTTGGAGGCTGAAAGTGAAATGTCGCTGTCTCGAAAATGAAGAAGAGAATGAATGACTGAGGACTGAGAGTATGACTCTATCACGATGATTTTCTCCTGTTAATGTGTAATAAAATGAAGGGGCTGCAATTTTTCTGACATGAAAATTCTGTTTGTGATCTATTCTGAACTAAAAAAAAAGAAGTAAATAACCAAATAACTACTCTTCTGGAACAGAGTGTAGCTGACTACTAGAGTGAATATAAAGCCAAGCATGCCAAATTAAAGATATTTCAAGGACTGCTTTATACCATGGTACAATTATTTGTTTACTTACACTGAAATGTTACCATCAACAGAAAAGATTTCTAAGTAAAATCTTTCATTTACTATTATGATCATCGTATTGAATACATTGCAAGTATTTTAAAGTGAATATTGCACTAAATAGATTCAAACTGTTATTTCTTTAAAGATATTAAAGTATTGGTTATAATTTTCAAAAGTACTCCATTTTCACAGGCAATTATATTGTTACATATAATCTTGATACAAACTTAGAAGTTAAAAAGTGAAACACTGCTTTATTTCAATGAAATTATTTTGAAAATTATAGCATTGACTCTGGAAAGTTCATGAATTAATTTCAGCATAGAGAGTAGACTTTTCATCTCTCTATACAGAGCTGGAACTCATGTTCTGTCTGAACAAACTAAAACACCTGTTTCTCTTTTATCTGCTTAGATATATTTTACTTATGCCATTAAATATTGTTATAGAACAACGAAAGATGATGGAAAATGTTAAGCATGGTGTTACTGACATGTGTTTCTATTTTTACAAACAATTTTTAGTGGCAACACCCTATATGACTGATTTGTCTCTGTCTAATGCATTCATGATTAGAACAACTTGTATGCCTATTTATTGAATAACTGATCTAAAATGCAGTAGGTGCTATTTTAAATCTAGTTTACAAGTTAATTTATTTTGCAATGGTTTTATTAAGCTATCATAGTTTTTTCCTGTTGTAATGTTTTTAAATTGACTATGAAAAGAAGGTTAAAATATTATTTTGGGTTCTTCATCCCTTTAGCTCTTATCTAAGCTCAAAACAATCATAGATTTGAGTGAGATTTCTTTCTTAATAAAATTCAAAGTTCAAGGCAGCAAAATCTTTTAACATAAACTCCAGTCTAAGGAAATTACATAAATATTATACAATTCAACTCAATATGCTAAAGATAAAAGTTCCAAAAAAGTTTCTCAGTGGGGTTTTAGATGTAATATTTAAAGAATATATATTTTAAAATTTTTCTTGTGAGTGAAAAACAGAAAGTACTTCCTGTTAATTTTTAAAATTACTAATGTTTGTTAATAAGCTTCATGGTCCTGAGAGTGGCATTGGCTGGCCTACTCTGTGGATCTCTGGATGGTGCCCTATGATTTGGGTAAAACACATTATCATGGGGCCTATGCCAGACATTTAGGTATTCAAAGACAATGTAATTTTGAAGGTAGAAAGTAATGGACAATGGTTACACAATACTCATTCTTTGCTTTTCAACTCGGTGGCTCTTTTACATATACAGAACACTGAAATTTTATGTATTTTATTTTCATTCATGAAAACAGAGTTTCCGGTTTCGAAATAAATTCTGGCTACAATATACATTAGTCTTGTGATTTTATGTTTTTTTTTTATAAATCACCAATAAAGTGAGATGATGGTCATTCCATTTAACTTTAGAATTCTAAATAAAATGTATAAAGGACCTTGATCAGTGGCTGACATTTACTTAACAGTCAACATATTTTTTAAGTTATTACAAGCTTCAGGGTGTCGACTCTTTTTTACTTGACTTCACAAGTATCTTCACAAGTGATCAGAAACATACCCAAGCTCACACAAATACTCATATCTATGTGATTTCCAAGTGGTGGCTCTCTGTGATGATGAATGCAACCTTAGTGAAGCAAGTGTAAAAGTTTAATTTTACATGTTTATTTATCATTGTATTTATTATAATCATAGAACAGAATTTAAAGTGAGAAATATGTTTTGTATTCAAAATAGTGGCAATGCAGTTGTTTAAGAGGTGCTTTTTTCTGTTTGCTGGCAGGAATAATTAAGTTTTAAAACTAGCTATGCTTTTCTTCAATCGTAGGTGCTTTCATTATCTATTTTGCCCAAAATCCATTTAAATGTATAGGAATAACATAGCTATTCAAACAAATAATATAGTATCAATACTTATGAGAACACAGTGTTTTGATCCATGCTGTTGAAACAGATACTGTATGAGTGATGTCTTTATAATTTTAATTGGTTAAATATTTGCCCAATTTAATGCAAGGCAGTAAAAAATCTCAAAGCTTATGTGTTTTTAATTGTTGAGGAATGAAGAGGTCACATTGTTTAAACAGCTATAGTGATCCATTTGCAATAAAAACATGGTAGCTAGTTTCACAAATGCAAAAATAATTACAAGAGACAAGTTAGAGTTTTTTTGTGGAAGCTTGACATATTTGCATTTAGAGGAGAGCAATTCATTATTGAAAATGATAAGTGGCCTGCTTCAGGAATTAGTCAGGTAAATAGCATTCCAAATGCTACAACAAATGAATAGATTGAGCAACAAGAGCAATGAAGCATTACAAGAAACAACACAGAGTTTCTGAAAGAAAGTCTTCAATGTTCCCCAATTCTGAGAGGAGAAATTTTCAACCATGGCTTCAGATTTTAAGATGTCAGCTAATATTCCAGAGTTGGAAAGACAGTGAATGAAAAGACTTGGTAGCAGCAAAGATGCTTCAAAGGTTAAAAATCACTTTTTCTGCAATAAAAAGGACTGGAGCTTGGATCACAATACTTAGCCACGTGTTCTAAAAATAAGCTTTAACCACAGTTCTGAGGGAGGCAGAGGCAGGAGAAGTTCTAGTCCTGCTGACATCCATCCTAGTCCATAGCTCAATTCCAGCTACAGGCAGAAACCTTCCCTCAAATGAATAGACAGAGCGAAATAGAGGAAAATGATAGGCCTCCTGTGCCATCTCAGGCCTGCGCATGTAGATAAGCACACACACAGGCATACACACACACACACACACACACACACACGAGAGAGAGAGAGAGAGAGAGAGAGAGAGAGAGAGAGAATATTAGTATGAAATATTTACTTCAAAGAAACTTGCCTGAGTAGTTTTTTTTTTCAAGTTACTTTCCAGTTGTGATGGCCAAAATCAAAATCAACTATGTGAGGGTGAGGAAAGGGTCAATGTCATAGGGAATTCAAGTCAGAAATTCAGATGAGGAGATTGAGATAGAAACCACAGTGGAAGAACACTGACTACTGGCTTGTTCCTTTACACATATTTAGCTACCTATCATTTTGTTTGTTTGTTTGTTCCATACAACACATCCCAACCACAGTTTTATCTCCCTTCACACCGCCCAGCATCCCCCCACCTCCCCTCTCTTTTGGATGCACTCTCCCTTTTTGCTCCATCAGAAAACAATAACTCACATACAAGAAATAACAACCAAACATGACTAAAAAATACAGTAAGACAAAGAAAAAAAAACTTTTAACAAACTGGACAAGGTAACTCAACAGGAGGGAAAATATCCTAAGAGCAGGAAAACGTATGAGAGACACAGCTACTCTCATATTTAGGTGTCCCACCAAAATTGCAATCTTGCATCCATAACCTATAAGCAGATTGGTGCAGACACCTGCAAGGCCCTTCTTTCAATCTCTGTGAGCTCACATGGCCCTGCTTAATAGATTCAGTGGGCTGTAACCTCCACTCCCTGTGTCTCCTACAATTGCTCTTCTGCACCTTCCACAGGATCAACCCAGGTCCACTTACCTAGCAACGATGCAACCACGTGGGCTGAGCCATCTTGTATCAATTAGCAATTGAGAAAATTACCACAGGTTGAACTGAGAGCCGCAATTCAGCAATTCAGATGCCTTCTTTCAAAGGGTGTCAAACTGATAATCAAGATCGGACATCACAAGAATATTTTTGATTTGGTGACTAATTTATTCTATATGACACAAAAATTAATTTAAAAAATAAGCATATTTGTCACAGAATTAGTTATTATTCAATGTTTCCATTACCCGAATGTATGACCACCATAAGCAGTAGTACATAGAGCACTTTTGAAATAAAATAAATATCAATTTTTACTCTATATTTCTTTTTAAAGTCTTGCAATAACATATTCAATATTTCTGTAAAGTTTGAATAGCAGCAGAATCTATGGCAGCCATGAGANCTCCAAATTTTTTATAGGATAATGTACAGAATGTACTTGGGGTATTTAAATTGACAAAGGATATATCAAATGTTATTTTTATTCTGTCGTATCATTAACTTTTAACGTTTAGAACATTTATAATTTTTTATACCTACAGGAGCTGGAGATGCAGTTTAGCAGTAAGAGCATGTATTACTTTTGCAGAGGTCTCAAGTTAAATTCCCACCGCCTACAATGGTCATAATTTAAGCCAGCAAAATTCAACTCCTCTTGCCCCTTCAGGTACCTTTACTCAAGTGTATATACTTGAACACATTCACATAATCAAAAGTTATAAACCTATTTAGAAAAAAGTAGAGTCACTGACACAAATTGGAGTCATCTAGGAAAAGGAAATCTCAATTGAGAAAGTATGTTTATTAGATTGTTCTATAGCTTAATCTGTGGGTTATTTTCTTGATTAAAATTAGTATGGAAATACCAAGACCACTCTGTGCCATGACAACCATGGAAAGGTGGCCCTGGGTGGTTTAAGAAATTAGGCTGAACAAGCCCATAAACCGCATTCTCACTTGTCTTCTGCTTCAGTTTTGGCCTCCATGTTCCAGTCTTGAGTTCCTGGCTTTTCTTCCCCTAATTTTGGCTATAAGGAAAATAAATCCTTTCTTCTTTTATTTATGCCAAGTATTATTTATTTATTTATTTTCCATACAAAAATTTACACTTCCTCCCCTCCTCCCATTCCCCTCACTCTCCCCCATTCACCCTCCTCCCTCCCCCTCCCTCCTTAAGAGAGGGCAGGGAACACTGCCCTGTGGGAAGTCCAAGGCCCTCCCCCCACATCCAGGACTAGGAAGGTGAGCATCCAAATAGACTAGGGTCCCAAAAAGCCAGTACATGCAGGAGAAACAAGTCCCAGTGCCTAGAAGCCAAATTAACAAGGTGAACCCAAAGAAAAACATATATAGATCCTCCTGGNTCCCAGTGCCTTTATCAATGGCTTCTCAGTCAGCCCCCATTGTCAGCCACATTCGGAGAGTCCGGTTTGATCACATGCTCATTCAGTCCTGGTCCAGCTAAATTTTTATTTTCTTGGTTTAATACTAAGACTCCCACAAACAATGAAGCAATTGCAGAGGGTTGTAGGGGGTTCTGTGCAAGAATTCCAGGCACAGAAGCTTCCTTCCCTATGAAGATGGGTTTACTTCTATCTGTACGTGTGAGCTCCTGGTTGTTCTAACAGCTTCAAGCTCTCCCTACTCCTTTAAATTTGTTATTCATTCCCATTATAGATGGAAATATATTGTATCACAATTATGAAATAAGACATCTCTGGTTAACCAAATATATTAAGTAGAAATTCTAATCATCCTTCTTTACCCCATAAAACTTAGTATCTTTATACTTTATAAGTTAACAATATTCTGTACTTCACAAATGTAACCCATGGTAGAAAAAGGTCCTTGAAATTCATATTTACTCGCTAGGAATCAAAGCCAGTAGAACATACCAGACTTTACATCCAGTCTAGTTGATTGTTACAGGATTATCAAGACTTTTCTGTTCTGCATGGTGCTAAAACTCAGCTGAAGTATAAATACTGAGGCTTGCTAAGCTCAATCTCTGAAAGAAAACTGTCATGTTGAACTCTTTGAAACAAGAATCAAGTGCAAATCAAAGAAACACCATGTCATGTTGCATAAAATAATCAGCAAAAATGTTCATATTCATGCTCCAAGGTGACATTTTTAAGTTGATACTCACTAATGTGCTCCAAGTTTTAATAAAAATACCTCAAGCATAAATTTAGATGTAAGAGAGACAAAGGCTTGCATATCCTGTGCTGTATTTTTCTTTTCTTAGGAGGATCATCTTGTAAGAATAATACTGATTCACTCAAGAGACTTAAACCCAATTAACTTATTTTTCTAAAGTTGGCAGAAATGTAATGCAGTGAGCTAAGAATAATTCTTCATGAAACCTCTCACCTCAGCAGTTATGGTAGTACATTCATGAGCTTTTAAGATGCCATGAATGATGTGTGCAGTGCTCAGTGTACTGTTGCAAGTATATTAAAACATACCAGTATGTTACACAGAGATAGAAAGAACTTTGATGAACAGAAAGCTTCCCATTCATATTCTGATGTGTTTCAATTCCAGCAAGCTATTGCATTGGCAGCCTGGGGATTTCCATTTAAGAGTATTGGTGACAGTCCAAGTACCAGCTGCAGGTCAGCTCTTGCGGCTAATAGCAAAGATGAAGTGTTGGAGCGTGACATTTTAACAAATCGGCGTAAAATGACAAGCACCCAAGTGCTTGGCAATATTACATATGCAATAATAAATAATTAAGTCTGATTTGATGCTTTAGTAATAGTCATGATTATGTTTTTCCTGGAAACAACTCTGTGAGGAATGTCTCATCAGTATTATCCACAGCACTAATATTTTTTTTTTACAAAAATAAGCCATTTAAAACTTCAGATAAACCAGGCATTGTTTTTCATGCTTGTAATTGTTAACACTTTGGAAGTTCAGATAGGTGAATCTTGAGTTGGAACTGGTCTGGGTTGCAGAATGAGACTTTGTTTTAGTAGAATTTGATAAATAAATTAAAGATATTTTAAAAACAGCCACAGCTAACATTGTCAGGGAGTAAGGAAAACAATCACATTAAACTATATTTTTTAAAAATCTGATTTTTCTATCAAAATTCAATACTTATACAATAAACTAAATATTTCCCCATTTTTTCATATTTGATTTCTTAATTTTCTATCCCAACACACTGCAATTACACTCATGCTCCTTAGTTTCCAATCGCAGCATCAAAGTACCTGAGACCAAGAACTTACAAGGAGGAAATATTTAATTTGGCTTCTACTCTCAAGACTTTGGGATGGAAATATGGCATCCTTTTCTTCTGTAAAGCAGAGAATTGTGGTGGACAGTATGTTGCAGAGCTCACCACATAATCTATGAATATGCAAATATCCATGTCATATCAGTTAATGAAATGAAGATTCCTTGAATTTTAAAGAGAAAAAGTAGTGTTATATCAGAGTGCTTCAAGGGAGGAATGGGAAAGGGGAGATGATGTAATTATACTGTAATTTTAGACAAAAATTAATGATTATAAAAAAAGAAGAAAGACCAGGGAGGAAGCAGCTGAAGACAATGCACTCTTCAAGAACTTCCCCTACTGCTCCAGTTCTTGTCATCACAGTCCATGTTCAAAAATTTCAATAACTTTAATTGCCTAGTAAGTTAGGAAACTGTGAATTAAGCATCCATAAAATCAAAAGACATATGTTACAATTACTTCCCTTTGACCCTACTTTTGAACATCACTACATTGAAATCAAGCTATGAACATATAAAAGATCCAACCAGAATATATTTCTTGTTTCAGTTACAGCACCATAAGATGTAGAAAACTACTTTAGTTAGTGCATTCATTGGGAGACAGCCTCTTGACCCACAACTGCTAATGAACATGAAAGCAAGTAAGAGGATAAGCAATGTCACAGGTACCAATAATGCAGTATTGCTCGGACACAATCTGTGGGCCACACTTTTTTAAAAAATGCAATCTTGAAGCTGACTCAGAAAAATGAAGTTAACATAAAGTGGCTGAGGTGGGAGGTGCTTATTAACACACAATCTCTGAATCGGAGACATGAGATATAGAGGAACACCCAAGGAAATCAGAAGCCTTGCAGAAACAATGTGTTCAGTATCATAATTAACTTTTTATCTGTAAGAGGGACATTATTAGATGATTATGGACTGTGTACATGAATTTAACTTCATTTTGAGATGGGTTATAGTAAGAGATGTCTATAGTCACAGTTCTTAGTGTTGATGCTGAGGTTATATAATGAGACTCTATAACAAAACTTAAAAAACACACACATTTAATCAATTCAGTACAAAATTTTCAAAACGATAAAAGTCATTAACAAATATGAAAGTGTTACTTCATTTACTCTGACAATAATAGAAAAAATATAAGCATTTGCATCACCTACCTATGGATCATCCTCCAAATAATACACTAAGAATACTCACACAACTCTTCAATCAAGAAGAGAAATGTAAGACACAAAAACAAATACAAAAATCATGCAAGTAAACATTAATGTGTTCAGAAGGAGGTAACGGTAAAAGGACTCAAATCCCAGGAAAAGTCAAGACCATCAGTATCATTCAGAAAATATTCTGGCCTACATCTAGAAACAGCACTGGAAATAGAGTTAGTTAGCATAAATATGTTTTTGTACACTGCATGTGTGGATGTTTGGGTTTGTGTGTGTGTGTGTATGTATGTATCAGTTTTTAATATATTGTCTCTCTTCACTTTATGCTATGTTCAAATTGTCTTATCAATTACCAGAAAACACTGCAAACTTGAAATCATAGTGTCTTTTTTACATTGAAGGTGTTTAGCTCCTCTTTCTCTACCCTATTACATACCTGTGTATTAATATTTTAACAACAGGATAAAAATGTTTTCCTTGTCAGTTCAAGGGTCAGCCAGATTATCATGTGTCCATTTATGACACTTGTCCCAAAGCCATCTCTTGGTGTTCTCTAAACAAACTTGTTTTGTCAGATACACTCTAACAGAGGTATAAAATAAAATAATATAAATAAAAAATTATGTTGATGTTATCAAGGTTCCAGAAACTCTGTTTCTTGCACTTTGCTAATTTTTTCCCTTGGATTTTGAATTCACTCGGTCACACTATGAGCTTTTTCTTTAAAAGATTGCCAAATTGTAATCTTGCCACATTTCACAATGTCTGTATCTATTACTGTGTTCAAAGAATCATTAGTTTTCTTTACAGTGTGACTTTATTGTTATAATTTAATATCAGTTTCTCATGTCCCTCACTGCCATTAATTTATCTTATGGGCCTGAAGCTGCATCTAGTTTGTCAGGGTCATATACTAAACATGGGCTGGGTGAATAAGCATCACTTTAGATAACAATATTTCATCTTCACAGACCCAATTTTCTATTTAGCCAAGTATCCAAGGCAGAGATAAGTTGTATGCCCCTAATATCTGCTTTGTGCATAACTTGAGTCAGAGAAGCTTATGCCTGCTTAACATAGCATTGCATTAGAGATAACATTTGTTGTTGAGCTAGGATTGCTCACATACCTGTATTTGTAAACCCTTTAAAACAAGTAAGATGCATTTTTCAGAGGGCCCTTTCTTAATAGGATTTCAGGCAGCTTTGGGGAGTAGCTGAAATAAATTGCTTTTAAACATGTGTGCCATAGCATATTAAATGGGATCATGAATCAATATCCAGTATGTGCTTCAATATGTACCCTCAACATATAATAAAATTAATACTCGATTAAAATGAAAAATCCTTTCCTGGTCTTCCCTCCAACCCAATTTTCCTTCACGTGTAGAAATTATGAGCTTTTTAGATGACATATAACTAGAAGAATCCATTATGAGCATCCACTATTTTGCCTGCTCTGAAGTAATTTGGTTCTGCGTTAATAACCCTCACTTCACAATTTCTCATATGTTCAGTTCAAAAGACTTTGTTCTTAAATGAGATTGCTTATTTTATGAAGGAATGTTTGATGGCCCAAACTTTCTGTGTTCTACCATGTGCAATAAAGGTCTGGCAGAGAACAAAACTTTAAGAGTTTTGGAACGTTTATCCTCAGCAGTTCATCTTGCTCCCTCAATTCTCCAGCATTAGTACGGCTAAAATCAAAGCCACCAATGATAACCTTTGCTGTAGAGGATGTGGAGTAAGGGGAACACTCATCCA
>LOEQ01003442.1:121019-141735 GCA_001685075.1 Bramus lutescens
TGATCAAACTGGACTCTCTGAATGTGGCTGACAAGGAGAGCTGACTGAGAAGCCAAGGATAATGGCACTGGGTTTTTGATTCTACTGCCTAAACAGCCCTCTGTCAGATGTGGAGTTAGTGAAGATCTTTTCTCATTCTGTAGGCTGCCTGTGGATCAAGATGTAGTAGTCTCAGCTACTTCTCCAGCACCATGTTTGCCTGCACACCACCATGTTCTGCCATAATGAAAATCAACTAAACCTATGAAACTGTAAGCCACACCAATTAAATGTTTTCACTTATAAGAATTGCCATGGTTATGTCATTTCTACCCAGCCTAGCAACTGGCTCTACCTACTCTCAGGTGTAGCTTAAAAGTCTAAAATTAAGGAGTGCAGTCAAAAAAAAAAGGTTAAATGATAGACAGAATGATAGATGGTAAAAGAGGTCCAGATGGAAACACAAACAAAAACCCTCTAAACAGCCTCAAATGTGTTTTACAATGTGCAGAGGCTTAAGAAAGAAAGAAAAGAAAATCAATCTAGTCAGTCATAGCAATAAAGAAATAGATTAAAAATAATAAAGTCTTTAAAAAGGCAGTAAAAGTAATGTAAACCAAAAAAGCCATGTAAAGATCAGAAACACACAGGTAGTCTGGATCCTGTATAGTATTTTGTTGATTTTGAATTTTTTGATTGCTGAAAGGCAGAGGGCAGCTGCTAAGATACCTGGAATTAAAAAGAGGAACTGTTGAAATAAACCAGGTATTCTAGGAATACCTTAACTTACAAAAAATTAAAAAATGCATTTGTGAAATAGAAATCAAAAATGCTTTGGAGAAGTTTTGGGTTTGTTTCCACAGGAAACTAGAGGCTGTGGATTCATTCCAGGTTGCTTTGGATCTGGTTTGATCAATGGAGACCTCCTGAAACTTGACAGGACATATCTATCAAAAAAGTTTAAACTGGTCTTCCCAACTTGGCCATTACCTCAAATTTTCTTTTGTGATCCTAAAAATACTTCACCCACATTCAGTAGGAAGCAGTATATATTGTCTGTGGTTTCTGTCCTGCCCAGTTCCTGCAGCTGTTAAGTCCCAAAGAAATAACACAGAGGTCTACATTAGTTATAAACTGATTGACCCATTAGCTCAGATTTCTTATTAACTCTTATAATGTATATTAGCTCATTATACTTGTCTATGTTAGCCACGTGGCTCGGTGCCTTTTTCAACAAGGCAGTCATATCTTGCTTGCTCTGTGTCTGGATCATGACTGCAGAATGCAGAATCCTCTTCCAAGAATTTTCCTGTTCTCATTGCCCCACCTCTATTTCCTGCATGGTCACCTCACCTATACTTCCTGACTGGTTACCAGCCAATCAGAATTTTATTAAGCAAGGACAAGAAACGAATGTTTACAGGGTAAAACCATTGTCCCACAGCAAGTCTGGAGAACACAATGCCCACATTCTCAAGGGAAAAGGTGGTATAGGTGGTCTTTGGTTATTTGTGACTCATAGATGTCTGTTAAATATAGGGGGATATAGAAATATAGGAAAAAAGACAATTATTAATCTCAGATATGTTGCATTGGCAAGGGTTTTGATATATGCTTAAAATTCAAAGACAATTTTGTTATGATATATATGTATATTTTCTCTTGTTTAAAGGACTTTTACATATTGACACAAATTGAAGGTAATTTTTCTTACAACCCACTGTATATAGGTATCTAATCTTTTTTAAAGGATTTTGTATATTTATACCAATTTAAGGTTATTCTTGTTACAACATATTGTATATATGTTCCTGCTCTTGTTTAAGGTATTGTACCTAGGCAATACATTTTAAAACATAAGGTAAAATTCTAGTTTTTGAAAATTATTATTATGAACTATTTAGGATAATCAAGAAACACTGGTCAGTAATTAGTCATCTATAACAATCAAATTTGTAGACATGCTAGTTATGTTTTCCAGATCATACAGAGATGTATTTTAGATAGATTATGGTCTTCAAACCTCTCAAAGACTTGGAGATTCTGAAATGTAAAATGTATTGTTAATTTAGGGATTTTCATGACAATGAGGCACATCTGCTCCTGACAATGCCATTTTACTTCATAAAAGAATTATGGACATCAGAGAAAATCCTGAGGGGTTTGCTTTCATTGTGGCAAGAATAGCCAATTCAGCAAGAAGCTGCTCTTGCCTAGACTGCTTGATAGTATGCAATATAAGGTGGATATGAAGGACCCACAGGAAAAGGAGCAGCAAACTTTGGCAGAACAAGCCAGGTTGGTCATTCAGGGTTCCCGCTTCACAGAAGAAAGTGCCAGACCTTCTACAGGACAAAGAAGAAAGTGACTGACAAGTTGCTAAATAGGCAGAACAGTCTGTCAAATTTCCTGTTTCATTGAAAGCTCTTCCAGATATTATGGGCTTATAGACTGAAGATGAATGCCCCAATGCCAAAGAAACTGTGTGACTGTCCAGGCAGTAAGATCTCTCTGTCATTTCTAGGGTTTTTTAGAAGTTGTTTGTAATGCCCTTTTTGTTTATTTAAACGATATTGTATCCTTCTGGTTCATTTGATAGAATTGAAGACTAGATAATTATTGTTGCAGTTTTTCTTAGATATAATATTAAATAAGCAAGGTATAAAATTGTGGATATATTATGAAGTACTTTCTTTTAAATTATCAGACACAAATGAATTGGAATTTAGTACATTGTGAACGTAATCTTTACTTAATATCTTTTCTTATTGTGTACAGTCTTATTATGTTAAAAATAAAGTTTTCACTTTTGTTTAGAAAGAAAAAAATGGGAAATTTTGGAGAATATTAGTTTCAGGAGTGTTACTTTTGTTCATGCTGCAGCTGCATTTGATTAACTGAGATGCTGTGATTCTTTGCCCCTCTAAAACATCTGATGAACCTAATAAAGAGCTGAACAGCCAATAGCAAGGCAGGAGCAATGATAGGTCGGGATAGCTGGCAGAAAGTGTAAATAAAAGAAGAATCAAAGAGAGCAAAGAGCAAGAGAACAAGGAGAGGAGAACATCAAGGGTCAGCCACCCAGCTATACCCCAAGCCACAGAGAAAGAAGAAAAGTATACAGAAATAGAGAAAGATAAAAGCCCAGAGGCATAAGGTAGTCAGGATAGCTTAAGAAAAACTTGCAAGAAACAAGACAAGCTAAGGCTGGGCATTCATAAGTAATAAAAAGCCTTCATGTGTGTGATTTGTTTGGGAGCTGGGTGGTTGGTTCCTTAAAAAGTGAAAAGAGTAAAACCCACAACACTGCCAGGCATTTTTTTTTCTACAATGGCTTCCGTATCAGCTTCTGCGACCAGGTACTTGCCCTGCTTGAGTTCTTATCCTAACTTCCTTCAATGAAGGATTAGAATGTAGAAGGGTAAGCCAATTATGCCCTTTTCTCCCCAAGCCGAGTATCTTTGGTCATAGTATTTTATTGAAGCACTAGAAACCCTAAGGTAGGTTGCATTTATAAATTTCAGCAATTAAGTGATTGTTTTTCCAGACACTGTATCTAGCAACATCTTTACATAATCCTCAAAGTCAAGCTTCTTTCTTCTCTAAATTTAAGTACTGAGTAAGGACATTGGATACCTCCAAAGAATTCTTTCCTATGTGTCATGACCAGATAGTTGCATATATCTCCCAGAGGGATATCTTCCATTCATTGTTGAGTATTATTTACAGGCCTCAATAAATTTATCTATCCATTAATATATTTTAAATTAATATATTCAAAACTTGCTATTGCGTACTGTTATGCCACTGAAAAAAATAAGGAAGGAGGGGACAATATGACAAAGTTATCTCACAAAATTGAGACTTGAAAATTATTGACAGATATTTTTATATAGACTTATATATTCAGAGGCACTGAAATATTTCCAGAAAGATGAAGTGTCTATGTTCCCATTATATAATAAATAATCTCATATAAAATGGAGATTTTGTAAAACTGTCAATTAATTAAATAAAGGCTACAATAATCAATGCCTTTTATCTACCATTATGTTTCAACTTTAAAAAATGCTCTAGCATGCTACCTTTAAGTGCAAACAAAATGTTTCACCTTTAAAAGTAAAAATAATGGCAAGAATTTCTGTTTAGTTATTAGAAATGCAAAAAATAAGTCTTGTAAACTTGATAATTCATATGGTTGTGCAAATATTTTGTTTTCTATTATTAAGTATATATGGAATGTAATGTATGTAATGCTTATAATTTATATAATAATGTAAATACATTCATCAAATGGTGATAAAAATACGAGAATTTATGTAAAGTGAAGGCATAATGTCTACAAATTGGTTAGCATTGAGCAGAAGAAAAACCATTTATACAATGAACTAGAAACTAACCTGGGAAACAGAAGATAAAAAACTATACAGCTAATGATTTAGATACAGATGCCTATAGGTCAAAAGCCACAATGGCGCTTAAAAGACTAAATAAAATGAGATCTTCCAGAAATTTTCAGTGTGATTACACTAAAGTGAGTGGGCTAAGGGCAGCAGAAGGTGCGACTAAATTAAATCCAAAATGAACTGTAAAAGATGAGGGGATGATATTGCTCTTCTAAGTTAATGATTGTGTAATGAGAAACAAGGAAACAAAACAAAATAGAGAACTCTGCTGTTCCCTAACTCTCATATGGGAAAATCTGCAATCATAGTTTTGAAATATAATTGAAAATTTGTTGGGGAAATTACCAGTCATGCATGGAAAGACGAGATCGACTTGTCCAAGAGTTGTCATTACTGGAGAACTGTGTCGTAAGAGCTATCCCACTAGTACACTTTCCCATTTATCTTCCCTTCTGACTGTAATAGAAACTTAAACATCTTGGGTAGGATCAGATAGAAATTTACAAGTTTGCTTTATAAATAACCCAACTTCTTGGCAAAGGGGTCAAACTCCTGTTTAATCTGTGCTGCCATCCGCTGGCATACTTCTGAAGTTCCAGTTACCCAACTGAATAAACAAGGGGGTACTATAAAAAGCCTAAATTTTGAGATTCATTCATAATTTTTTATAATTATTTGATAGGTATAGTTGATATGGTCACCATTTCTATAAATAGCATAACTAACATAATATACGGAATCGCTAGGTTCAGAGGCAAAGATCACAAGCATTTAAAAGAACTAAATTTTTTATATCTAAGGCAATTCCATGATTTGTTTCTATTCCTAGGCAAAAAAAAATAACAATTTGACAGGAAAACTAATAAATGTTTGAGTTTCTCAACATTAATATACTTTGATAATATTGTTGTTAATCTTACTGTGTAACTTCTTGGTTTGAAGAGTTATAATATCATTCAGAGTGATTGCAGTTTACAGCTCTAATCCTGAAAACACAAAATTTGCTTTATAATTCTTCCAAATTTAAATATTTAATATAAAACCACACTGAGATCATTGCTCCAGAGTATTAACAAAATTTATGCTTGGAGGAAAAGTATAGCACACAAGAAATAAAATGGTAAATGAGAACGTTTTTGGTTATTCATACATGAACAAATGACAGGTTATGTGCTTGTAGTGCTATTCCCTTCCCATTTCAAACAACACAATTCTCACTCCTTTACACTAGTAGTGATCTTCAAAAATGTATAAAATCTTGATTTTCTTTAAGAATGGAAAGAGGAAGAAACATGGGTCTAAATTGCAGTGTGCTGGGCCAGGACCTATAGCCAATGGTGTTATTTGCATATAAAATATGCAAAAAGAATTACCCAAAGTAAGTAATACTGACAGAAAAGGGCTGATTCTATATCCATGCATTTTCCAAGGAAAGGTTTGCAAGTGGAGAATGATATTGCTGGCCAGATTTGTTTTTCAATTAATTTTCTCTGGCTAAATAAAAACATGGAGTCCCAGAATCAAGACTAAAGTTTGGCACATTGTTATGTAAATCTAAACTCAAAGAAGGCTAAGAGGAGATGAATAGGGGGTGCATTCCATAGGAGGAATTTTTCTGATAGTTTAGAGAATGACAGGCATCTCATAGGCTGCTCTTCTCTTGCTTCCACTGCTTCTCTCTGGATTCTACATGGCCAGCAAGGAGTCAACGGCCTCAGATTCCTTGTCCTCCATAGAAAAAAGCCTCTCCTTATGTGACAGCAAAAATCCTCCTTATCGCTTTAGTCTCATTTGTAACAGATACCACAAGAAGCCTGTGTCTAATATTACAATATTTTTATCAAAATGTGGGCAACAGCCAGATACAGCCTTATGCCTGTCTTCATGTTAGATGGCTTTTATTTTGTTTCTAGAGTCTCTACAAACAGCAGATTCCTCACAGGGATGTTCCAGGTAACCGACCAGTTCTTTTAGATTAACTCTTAAGGGAGGTAGCAAGGTATGTCTTGGTTCTCTATCAGAAAGCTGTTGCTTAGATTATAATCTTATGAACTCTTAGGCAGTTCAGGTTGTCATATCTCCACCAAGAGACAGATATCTGCCTCAGAACCAAATTTGGAGAGTAACCAATTCTTTTGAAGATTCTTAAAGTTTTATGGACCACAGGCAGGAGACATCCTGAATTACCTTCAAGTCTGATATTTAACTAACTTCTCAACAGTGACATTTACCAATAGTACCATCTATTCTAGTACTGAAGCCAAGGAATCCAGACACTCAGAGGTAGGCTACAGATTCTAGCTCTTAAAAAAATCAAACAAATAAACAGCAATAACAAAATACTAACCACCCATCAATCTTACAGCTTTCCTTCTGCAGGTGATTCTAAATTAATTACTGTCATTCCTGATAGGATCTGGTTTCTGTAAGATGAGGAGTAACTGTAAGATGAACGAATACTTCTGTTTCTATAAGCAGCCCTCACCTTCGTAAATGGTTGGCCACTTTTGAAGTCAGATGACCTGTTCTTTGAAGCTTAGGTCTTCCTGGAATAAAGAGCGACTATAGGAATGGGACAATCACTTATATTTGTGCTCAATATTGAAGATTAATGAGAAAGGTTACCTAGAGAAAATCAGAAGTCAGACTTAAAGTAAAAGAGATAGAAAGTGAAAACAGAGATGCAAGACTTATTTTAGTTACTTTGTGAACCCAAGTGAGAAACCAAAGCCAATTGCAAAAAAAGTTATAAATTCTTATTTCATTTTCTATTGAATAAGTGTCACCTGCATATTTTTGTACAGCAAAAACTCTATACTGAATCAACATAAGTTGAGAAGAATAAATATTAAGCAAAAAATCATTCTATTCCTTTTTTAATTTACAGTTTTTATGCATATGAAATAGTATGAAACATTTTACTTTGTAGCCTTACAGATAAATTTAACATTTCTGTACTAAAAGTTGTATAAGTGAAATATCAAGTCAATTGATGTGGTGTTCATTAGGATCAAGTTGATTTTAACCATTGCATTATAAGCAAAGACTGAATCAGGGAACATCTTCAAAATTTCCTGGTTCTTATGTACTAGGACAAAGGATTTTACTAGGTACACATAGTAACAGAAATGAAGGTGTTTTTTTTTTATTGTTGTTGTTGTTCAAAATGAGAGACTACTCCTCAGAATGGTAACATTCTGGTGAACTGTGAGAAAAAATAAACTCAAAAAATTCCTAAATATGATGTAGTGGATATAATACATGCCTTCTCTTGTGTATATAGCTAGGGTTTTTTCTCATGAGGATCATTTTTCTTACATGTAGACAAGTTGAGGGAAGTTTCATATCTTTTCGGTCTACTGACTGTCACAATCAAAGTATAGAATAAGAACTGAGACAACCTAATGACTTGCATTGTTATCATCAACTAGTAGTGAAATATTTCTCATTTATTAATAAAATTCTATTTCATTATTTGCTAAGCATTATGCTAGATATCAGCAGTTAGAAAAAAAGCATTCCTTTTGTTCAATAGAGATGCATTTTAAATTTTGATTGGCTTTATTGAATGAAAATTGAGTAATTCTACAGATTTGGGGGTAAATTCTAGATTTTACAGCACATGTAAGATTCCTAAGAATTTTCTGAGAAAAGTCTAAAAGTAAAATGAAGAGAAAAGGTTTTACTGTGTTAGGAAGAAAACAGTGAGAATAGCCACCCAAGCTGTGTCGATTTCTGAAGATCTTTACTAGTGTAGAATTTTTTTTATCTTATTAAGACCATTAACATCCTATTCTATTATATTAAAAAGTATATTTTTAAGAAATGTTATTTAGGTTTACTGAATCAAGGCGTTGTAGGTGCATCATTTAATCCAAGAAATAGTCTCTTACCCTGCTTCCTGACACAGTGCTCCTGAACACTTGATGTTCCCTCTGCAAAACTGGGACTTTTGTTGAAACTAAGCGGGAATTGGTGTTTTATTAAGAGTCATAAAAGATGCAAAACAAGAGACACATAATAAATCCAATATTCTATATATACAAGATAATTTTCATCCTAACTATATTTAATGATTTAGATAATACCAGCAATCTTAGTTGTTTTCACTTAACAAATATTTAATGAGTATTTATAAGTGTTATAAGTGTCAGATATTGTAAATAGACAAGATTCAGTGAGGAATATTTTATCATTTGAAAGTTTGGAGAAAACAAATTATAAAAAGAATTTTAAGTATTGTGTAGTTCTTGGGTTAATAAAATACATCTATGAAGGTAAAATAGCAAATAAATAAATAAAAGTAAAAAGGGGGTCAGGAATACAGCTGAGTGGTAAAAATTTTGCCTCGTAATCCACAGAATAGGACGAAAATAAAAAGAAGCTGAGGACGAATAAATGAGGTTAGAAGTATGGAGGAAGGACAGTAAGGAAAGAGGCAATCACACTCTGTGGAGCAACTCAGCCAGTGTCAGTCACACACACTAGTAAATGTGCTGGTCTGTCTGTAATTGTTTCAAACTTTATTATTGTTTTTAGCATGATGAGTGGGATTTGGCATGTAATGAATGTCCTGCCCTACGTCACACTTGATATTTAGAGCTTAGTGTATTATAAGCGTTACTTGATTCTTGCTTTATATCTTGAGTTCTATCATCGTTCACTCCTCCATTCCATTTAAGCCTCATAAATCCACACCTCAATGGGTAGATATCAATTATGTGAGTAAGAAAATTATATTGTATTCATTAGTATTACCAATCTGGTATTATGAAATAGTCCAGAAGTGAAAGTCAAGTATTTTGAATCATCTTACACTAACTTCACAGCTGTATGACATTTTCATTTATTCATTCTGTTGTGCGGCCTGCATTCCCATCTTATGTTTCACCCAGAGATCAGCTATGTTTGTGGGGAAAATTTCTCATTTACACATAAATGATTCCTTACCCTCAATCTCATTCAGAAAACACTTTCTTTACCCAAAGTGCTAATGAAATGTAAAAGAAATCCATTTAGTCAGGTTTTTAAAATGAGATCTCATTTCTTCTCTTTATATGAATAAACATGTTTTATTAACATTAACTGCTGAAGACAGGCAAAGAAAAATGGCATCTAGGAATCACATTTGCATTTGCAACAAAAAATTCATTCACTTGCATGGAAGAATAACTCAAAATGGGAGTCACTACACCTTAACCATTACTGCACAAGACAAGTGGCTTGAAACAAATGACTTCAATTTGCACCTTAGTTTCTAAAAACAATGAATTAGTCTAAATGCTTACCGTATATAAAACAAATAAGCCATCATTAATGAAATCTTGGTCTTTCTGAGGGGCCCCTGGCAGTGGGGTTACTATCTAGCCCTGGTCCATGAACTGATCTTTAGGAGCCAATTCCCTAGGATGAGATGCCTTGTTCAAGCTTGATGCACCTGGGAGGGGCTTGTTCCTGCCTCAACTTCATGTTGCAAGGCTTTGTTGACTCCCTATGGGAGGCCTTATACTTGCTGGGGAGTGAATGGAGGTAGTGGGTTAAGGAGGAGGCTGGAGGCAGCAGAGGAGGAAAAAGAGGGGGAACCATGATTGTTTTCTAAAATAAATAAAATATTAAAAGTAGCTGTGGATCTCTGCATCAACTTCCATCAGTTACTGGATGGATTTCTATGATGACAATTAGGGAGGCATCAATCTGATTGCAAGGGAGGACAATTAAAATACCCTTTCCGTTAATACTGGAGTCTTAGCAGATTTCCCTTGTGCCAGGCTTCTTGCTAATCCCATAATGGTTCCCTCTATCAAGATATCCCTTTCCTTGTTCTCCCTCACTGACCTACCCTCAACACGGTCAATCTTCTCAACCCCTCATGTTTTTCTCTCCCTCCCTGTCTCTCCTTACTACTTCCCATATACCTCCCCTCTCCCCCTGTGCTGCCAGTCTACTTGGGAAATCTTGTCTATTTCCCCTTCTTGTTTCCTGGCTTCTCTGGATTTGTGGACTGCAGACCGGCTATTCTTTGCTTTATGTCTAATAACCAGTTATGAGTAAGTACATATCATGTTTGTCTCTCTGGGATGGGTTACCTCACTAAGGATACTTTTTTTTTTCTAATTCCATCCACCTGCCTGCAGATTTCAGGATACAGCTGGGGAACTGCATAGGACTGAATTAGAACCTCTGAATGTGTGTGAAAGTCACATGACTTGGGCAGTTTGTGGGGACACTGGCAATGGAACCCGGATTTATCCCTATTGCTTGAACTGAGTTTTTGGAGCTCATTTCCTATGGAGGCATACCTTGTTCTACCTAGATACAGAGGGGGAGGGTCTTGGTTCAGCCTCAAGTGTCTTGTCAGACTTTATTGACTCCGCATGGGAGGCTTGACACTCTCTGAGGAATGGATGGGGGGTAGGGCAGGGTAGTTGGAGAGAGCAAGAGGACCGGAGGGAGAGAGAACTGGGATTGGTATGTACAATTAAAAAGAAAAGACTGCTTAATAAAATATAGGCCTAGAGGGATGGCTCAGCTGTTAAAGGCTAGGCTCACAACCAAAAATATTAAGGTTCAGTTCCTAGCACCCACAACTGTCCCTCTAGGTACCAAAATAATAATAATAATAATAATAATAATAATAATAATAATAATAATAATACTGTAATGTAAAATAAAAAATAAAACTGTATCATATATTAGCATAATATATTGCTCTTGGAAAAAATTAATGTGATCTCCATAATTTTGGAGTAGAAATATATATGCATTTATTTACTGAAATTATTCATTTAGCTCAATACATACCAGGAGACTACTTATAGTCTATGTTTCTATACGTTGGCAATTTACAAGTCATAGTTAGTAACATAGAAAAGTAGCCTATATATATATGTATATATATACATATATATATATGCACACGTTTAGGATCTGGAGACATACTAGCAACATGAGAATACGTGGACAAAGCAAAGTCAGTGTCTGGCAGAGACTGATTTTAGGATAAATTGAAATGTTTCAGTCGGACTAAAAAGTTAAGATCATGGCAGAGTTCGTTTTCTAAAGTAAGACTGACTGTATTTTCAGAGGATGAATTAATTATTTTAGTAACAAGCAAGTTCAATGAAATGATTCACTATAAAAAAGTTTTGAGGAAACTGGATATTTGGGATGCAATTTTAAAATATTGTGTTTATTCTTAAAATATCTACAATCTTTCTAAGCATTTGCTTCTCTCCCACCCTGTGTCTATAAGGGCACCTATCTAGCTGCAGGAATTGCATATATGAATGAGAACATGCTTGTTATGTTCAATTAAAATAGAGAGCTGAGATGCAACAGGGGGAAACACTCACAATGAAAACAGTTATTCTGGGAACAATTGCTCCTGGTGTGATTTTCAGTTTTTATTTTTTGAAAGTGCTTTCACCCCACAGCTAAAATGAACGAAACTGCCAGTTCTAAGAAGAAGGCTAGCAGAGCTTACCAACTGTGATCACCATCAGCTATTTCAGAGCTCTGGGAAAGCAAGCTCTCTCTCTTCTTCCCAACATCTTTTTCTTTTTCTTTAAGCATGCCAGAGGTCATCACAGTTTCCATATATGATCTAGAACATAATCTGAATTTTGTATTACTAGAAATTAAAAGCATATGGACTTAGAAACGTGTGTATTTGTTTTCTTTTTTTAACATGTAAGCATCTGTACATCTAATAAAGACATGTTAAAATACAGGGGAGATACTAAAGAGATGAAATACTGAGACAAAGACCAAAACAATTTAAAAAGAATGCAATTTGCACTTGTTTGCTTTTGATGACGTTCACTCAAAACTACAATCTTAACTAACTGTTATTTTACATTTTTGAGATTTTTTTCCAAAGTTTGAAATTGAACCAATTGCATTAAGAAAAATTGACATTTTTGTGTTATGTGTAAGTGTGCTTCCTGTGCATGTAGATATATACACAATGTATGCAAGGTACCCAGGAAGGTAAGTAGAGGGTAGAAGGTCCCCTGTAACTGCATCTAGGGATGGTTGTGAACCCCATATACATGATAGAAATTAACCTGCATTGTCTGAAAGAGCATCAAGTGTTCTTAACTGCTGAGCCGTTTCTCAATGCCCTGAATTTAAATTTTTGTGGTGTTCAATTCAATATTATTTTAAGATATTATTTTCTTTATATCTAAAAAATATCTGGAAATGTCCTAACTAATATCAAAGGGGGAATTTTAGTGACAAATTTGCATGCGTTAGATCAAGACTGTAATTTCAACTCTTGTGAGGGTCAGTTTGAGACCGACATATGCAACATAGTGCATTCTAGACAAGCATAGAATACAGGATGAAACCTTTTCAAAAAACAAAACAAACAAACAAAAACAAGGAAAAAAGACATTTCAATGATAACATAATAAAAGCTACATAACTTCTTGGGTAAAGTCTTTTATATAAATATGCATTTTAATTTGAAATTCTCACTTTCACTATTTCTAAATATTCAATCATACTTACATACCTCTATAAGTGTGCCCCTTTTTAAACAAGTTTTATTTAAAAAAATTTCTTACTCCCATTTTTCTTATTTTACCACATTTTTAATCTACAGAAGCAGAATCTTTCCATCCCAAGGGACCTCATTTAACTTCCTACTATGATTTTACCATTGCAGCCAACTGAACAACCCATAGCTTTGAAAAGTAAATGAAGCCATTTGCTGTGGTTACATGTTTTAATTCTTTTTCAGTGACAAATTCTTAAGGTACACAAGTAAGGTTTTGCATTTACTTAATGGTATTGAGTCTCACATTTTGCCACTGAGAATATTATAATCTATGAGTTATATTATCCTCCATGTGATATTGTGTTGACTTTATACTTTTGTCTACAGAGACCCGGTAGATAGAGAGGATTATTTTTAATTTTGTAATTGTTCCTAAACAAATATTTGAATTGTTTCAGAGTAACTGTGTTGCTTTATAAATGTACTTTCAAAAATATGCTTTTGTTAGGTAAAGAATGCCAGCTTACCATATCAGCCTTACATGTTATTTTAAATGGTGCATATACTTCAGCGTACTTAATCATTTGTGGAAGGAGGCAGGTATTGTCAGACATGCTCAGTACTGAATCCCCATGTCTCCTTAGTCATGGGCAGACTTTTAACTCCTGAGACATTGAGTGTGACAGCAACAGCTGTTTCTTTTTTTCATAATTGTCATTTACTTAATGAAAAAAACAATAATAACATTCATTTGCAGTGTCATGTCATGTAAAAGTTTTCACCCAGTAGTAAGCTCATAAAATATGCAATAAGGATAGAGTTTTGGCAATAATAAGCTGTTTAATAGGACAGTGAGCTGTGGTGGGTCTCAGGTGTAATTTATATTGGATGAACTTCTTGTGATATGCTTTGAAATGTGTCAAAAAGTAATCTGTCCTTATCTTCAGTGTCCATATATCTATAACCAGCACATGTTCATACTTCTAACCAGGTTATATGAACGAAAACCACTGTGATGCATTCCTATTATTTTCTTAAAGATGTTTCCCTTACACAATTTCAACTATTTGCTGAGTGAAAGCGAACCCAGTAGCAGCCTTTTGAGGTGTTGAGAGGAATGTTAAAGCAGATGGAAAACAGAGATAGGAAACATGAAGAAATGAAGACAGTACACTGCCAAGACGGTAAATCAAAGCATTTGCTGCCAAGCCTGATTTCCTGAGTTCAGTCACCATATGCTCGTGAAAGGGAGAAGGGAATCCTAGAACTTGTCTTCCCACCTCACATTAATGCTGTGACATATACACACTGAGGCAAGAGCATATATAAAAATAATATTTTAAAATAATTTTAAAATTTTTGAAAACCTCATGAACTTACTTCCCCCTATTAAGAAGCGGGGATATCATAAAACTGAAGAATAAGTCATATTTGGTGGTAAATCATAGGAGTCCCAGGATGTGAAAAGATGCAGTCTGAGATATCTAGACCTTGTCATAAAAGTGCCATCCAACAAATAAAACAATCAGAAAAAATTCTAGAAATGCATGGACATTTGTGTGTTCTAGTCTGTTCTATTGCATGAAGGATGATCACAGTTGTATTGTCAAAACTTGTTAGACAGCCATAGGGAAACATAGGAAAAATTAATTTCTTCATTTTTTGAAAGACTCAATTTATTTTTAATTATGGTCATATGTGAGTGGGCATGTCTGTGCTGTAAATGTGCTACGGTAAATGCAGGTGCTTACAGAGTCAAGAAGAACTGGATCCCAGGTAATTGAGGAAGCACCTTTCCTGAATCTGAGAACTAAATTCTAGTCCTCTGCAGGAGCACTGCTCACAGGAGTCCTAACCCATTTCCAACCACTTGGTTGTCCATTTCTTAAAGAAGTAATTCAAAGAAAATATCTGATGACTTTGAAATACAGTATTGAAAAAACTGGAACATTTCTTCTCCTACCATTGTTCATGAAACTTACTAAAAGGTAAGCAGAAGGATAAAGAGGAGCCCTATGTCACAGGGTCTAGTATAGCTAATGAAGGAAATTGATTTTTTTCAAGCAGGAAATAATTAGTGAAGGTAAGTTTTTAACCAAAAAGTAGTATAGTTAGATATATAGAAGATATAGTATACTTAGATTTTTTTTTCCATGGTAGAATGAAATGTGTACCTACTGTAAAGGTAATACACAGTCTTTTATAAGTTTTGAACAAAATATATTTTATTATTTTGGCACAGTATACTTACTTTCCCAGGTAGTTGTGAAGGTGATAGAATTAGAGTTAAGTACCCAAAATTAAAGCTATATGGAACTATTTATTCAGGTTGAAACCTGAAGAAAAAGAGAAACAAAACAGTCACTTTATTTGTATAACAAAGAGATATGAAGTGAACAACTGGATGTAATAACTAACAGAATTTGTAAGTGTAGAGGAGGTAAAAGAAAAACATACTAGGTGCAATAAAACTTAAGAAATTGGATAAATATTGCTTTATGTATATTGTACTATTGTTGCAGACAAGAAAATTCTATATAGCAATTCTAGCAAGTGGATAACGGCAGACACTTTTCACTTCTCAAGTGTTAAAAAAATCTTTCAAAATATTCCTCCAGCATTCTGTGTCCAATTTCACACTTCAGCTTCTACTTTAAACCATACTCATCAAACTTTCATAATTCAACACTATTGCGAACATTTTCTGGGCTGCTATATGACCCAATGGAAGACTATTTGACTGGCATGCACAAAATGAAAGAATCAATGTCTAAACACAAAACATAAAAAGTAAAAGTTGTTTGAAAAAGGAAAAGGAAAAAGAAAAATTCATCAATATGATTAATGATTTTCAAGTTGTTAATTCAATATTTAATAGAAATGTTACTTGACAAAATAACATCTGAAATATTAGTCAGTACACTATTAGTTTATGTTCCCTGATTTACACTGGGGTTCTAGCCCAATAAATTTATCATAAATTGAAAATTTCTTAAATTGCACATGTATTTGATACCCCAGGCTTATCGGATATCTTGACATTACCAATACAGAAGACCGTACAACATGGTTGAGAGTACACTTGTGAATCCTTGACTGATTAAGAACCGCGTGACTTTTTGTCGTTTCCCCACTTTGCAAAAGTGCTTCCATGCTTTGCAAAGATAAAAACTCAAAATTTAAAGTAGGATTTTTATTGCCTACATATCATTTCCAAGCCATCATAAGATGACAAAACACAAAAAGAGTTTGAGGTTTACTGTTTTGTGTCTGCGCCCAGCCTCCAGGACTTCACTCTCTTGGCAATGTCCTCTCATTGTGATCATTCCTTTTCTTCTCATTCACTGTTCATTTTATTTTTTCTAGTACTGATGTTATTAAATGGTAATGTGCTTGGTACTTTTCTCAATTCATAGCAAATTGTGATAATTGAGATTCATGGATCTACATGCCATCCGTATGTTATTATTCTCAGCTAATAGGTCTAAATGCAAAAACAGAACCAAAAAAATAGTGATCTTCATTCAAACACATAATCAAATACTTCTTCCTCATCTTCCTATGCAGATTCAGTGCATATTCGGGAGTCAACACATCCAAATAATAAATCTTCCTATGACCCTAACCCTAATCACCACTTCTGCAGCCATCTGTTTCAATGCACCTTGGATTTAACAAACATCAACAAATTTCTCAAACCAATAACTAACTAATTATTGAGTCATTTGTTCCTTTTAATATTCATATCTAAGCTATCAGTCAATTTTGTGTGTTCTACTTTCACAGTATTTTTAGTATCCTGTTATTTCTCATAAAATCACCTGCATAATTTGTTTCAGAAATTTCATTACATTTCACCTGTGCTGTTGCGGTGTTTGTATCCCAAATGAACTCCTTTCTTTCAATCTTTCCTCAAAAACTAAATGTAATGTTAACCCCTAAAGTGCAATTTTTAAGAGGTTGCTAGTCATATATCTCCCTGATCCAAAATTTCAATACCTCTTCACTTTCCCCCAAAGGCAAAAGATTTGCAGATCAAATGAATTTTCAGATTGTAGTAACTCTAGTCCCTCACTGTCTCCCTCCCTATCTCAACTCCGGTAGTGATTATATATTTGTTTTTATCTGAGCAAAATTATATACATAGTTCTATAGGAGGGACGTAGCTCTAACTGATACTCCTTCTAAGAAACCTTTCTCTTCATACACCAGCCTAAATTGTATCATAATTTCACTAATGATTTTGCTCAGATTATTTTCCAAGTAAAGGTCATTGAGCAACTGTACAAAAACTCACCTGAATCAAAACATGGTGCAAAGAAGGAAACCAGGAATGAGCTTCCAGGAAAACAACAGCGAGACCATATCAGGATGTTATGAAGAAAAAATCAGGTCGGTTAAGGAAGAACTCAATTAATCTGATTTAGCATAATTAAACAACTTATGTTTTTCTTGGAACAAACTTTTGATCTCTATTGGTAAATAAGAAAGTCATACTATACACAGCTTTTGTCTTTATATCAAGAACACAAATTTTAAAGACCACAATGTCCTCATTTTGTTGATTGAAAAAAAAGGAAAAATAAAAAAATCATCAATATGTTTAATGATTTTCAAGTTGTTAATTCAGTGTTCAATAGAAATGTTACTTGACTAAACAACATCTGAAATATTAGTTAATATTTGTTTAGTCCATTTTTTTAATTTGAGAATTTCATATCCCTGGATCTTCCTCCCCCACCACCAATAGTTTTTAATAGCTCCATAGCTAGAAGTAGGACTTGATTGAATATTCCTCCGTCCATGTTTTGATTGTTCTGGTTTGAGCATATTGTTCATGGTGATAACTGTGGATCTCTTTGTTAATCACTATCTACAGCAAACAGAAGATTCTCCAACAAGAACCAAAAGATTCAGTAATCTATGGGTATAATGACAAATCTTTAGAAGATAGTTTAAAGCAGCCTACACGTTGCTTAATACTACAGTTATTTTGCATAATAATAGTAGTAGATTCTTCTCTAGAGCTTATGCCCCACCTAGACATATGATCTTAGTTCCATTAACAGTGTTGGATGGATATACCTTCTACCTGTGGAGCAGGCTTTAAATACAGTCCAAATGCCATTGGTTTCTCCGATATTTAATTTACTATTGATCAAATGGATCTATCTTTCCAGGAACTATCCTTAAAGTATCTCTTAGGGATCAAAGTTTGTTGAGATTGACGATTACTTTTCTCCTCCAGTGGCATGCATAATACCTTTCAACCCTATGAAAATGTAACAGAAAGGATGATGCTTCTAGGTCAGTACAAGCTTGCAAGCTTGATCTTTTCCTCTTTCATTACCCAAATCTTTAGCAATAGTATTTTACCTTCAAGTTCAGAAGAGTAACAAAAAATATGATAATTGCCTGTAATGTCTGGAAGTGTCTGTGCAATCATACTGGCAAACAACTCTATAAAAGGCAACACATACTTGGGAATGGGATTTTATTGGATAGCCTATGGTATCTGTGAAAGTCATTTTCCCACACCCAACCAAATTATATTATAGAATAATTCCACTTAACATCTTTGTGGATATGAATGCATATGTATATATATGTACATATGTATACATATGTGCATGTATGTATGTCTATGATGATATTAGGAAGTTCCAATAGTAATAGCTTCATGGAGCTTTTGAAAAGGTCTTTATTGTTATTTATGCTTCCCTGTCCTCTCTGTTTCTCTTCAAGAATGGAAAATAAAATTAATTTTGTACACTCATAAAATGGTCATAAAACTGTCTGGCTAATAATTGTTCAACACTGTCTAACAACTAATTATGAAGAAAACTACTCTGCTAAAATAATTAGTATTTTGATTTTATAAGAGAAAAACAAAAATCTTGAGCCTAATAACATAGCTTTAAAAATAAAAGTGTGCTATCTTTTGTAAAATATACTTTTAATTTATTGCTTTTTGAAGTGAAAATAAAATGTCTTTGAAGACCATTTTAAATCACAATAGAGTACATTTTGACAAAATTCTTTCCCCTCCCTATAACTTCTACCAGATCTTCCCACCTACTATCTGCCCAACTTCATTCTCCTTCTCTTTCTCTCAAAACAAAAAGAAAATGAAAGTCAAAACAACCAATGAACAAAAGCCACTCCACAAGACGACTCGAAAATTTAAAGCTCCATGAGGATGACCTTATAGATTGATAACCAACAAAATACTATTTTCTGTATTTCAGGATGTTAGTTTTAAGTCATTCTTTGATGTGATCATTATAAGGTTACTAATGAGTGATAGTTTCTTTAGCGTCAATACATTAATCAGCATGGCTTACTTATATCTAAACTTTGTACAAAATGTTTCCATTCTTAATATTGTTTATGTTCCCCTTTATGTGTTAATCTTGAAAACTTAAATACTTCCCACTCATATAGTAAATCTATCAAATAAAAGCTGTTTAGCTAAAAGTAAAGAATAATTTTTAGGTTTTTTAATAGATTTGATTTGCCAAGATCTGCAACAAGGTGTCAGTTTAAAGGCTTGGATTGCATGATGGGAATTTCAGAAATCCAATCATTCAAAATTTTATTATTCATTAAAGATACCTTAATAAAAACTGATAGCATAGAGTGTTCAACTATTCAGTAACTACTGAGTTTAACAAAAAAGGGGGACAGACTATATAAAATACATTTAAGAAAATATAACCACCTGAGTACATGTTAACTACCTTCAAGTTAAGGGCCATCTGGCTGTGACAGCTGTTGACCTTGACTGCTAGAGTCCATTTGCATGAGCATGATTGCTAGATGGCGGTGAAGAATAATTTTACTTTTGTTCATGAGGTTCATGCTTTGGAAAAAAATTATAAATCATGTGTTTTTCTTCATTTAAATCTCATAATTTTACTTTTTGTTTGGTGTATTGATCTGTTCTATTACTTAGGCTATATGCAGGCTTAAATATCCACTTAAGCCTGCCAAAGTGAATTGGTATGCAGCCATTAAAGATTTTATGCTTCTCAAAAAGGAATATGGGCATGTGTTACATTATCTAACTTAATTCAGGAATATTAGTTTTCCAAAAATGTTGCATTGGCATAAGCCAAGTAAAATAAAATGATGGAAATTAGAAAAGTAGGGTATGTCAGAATCATAATGAGAGGGAAACTATGTACATTTAAAGCTCAGATGTAAACACAGAAGAATAAATGTGCGAAGGGCTAATATCTAGGGTATTTTTGAAACTGATAATACCTGATGGTTGGATTCAGAAAGAGAGCCGTGGCCTCCAAGGAACTAATAAAACAAATCTACTCCTATAATAGAAAAGGTCTAAAGAGCAAGAAAAACTAAGAAAATATCATAAACATTTATTAATAAAGGCATATTATGTTTGGAGATTGATAGTTTATTTCCTAATACAACAGGAAATGAGTAGTGATTGCCTTGGTGGGTATGTTTTAAAATATGATTTCTGCAGGGAAGTGGAAAAAAGCAATATATTTTGTTCATGTTTCTCATGCTTAATGATAAAGACACCTATAATTAAAAAGAAAAACTAACAAGTCAAAGATACATGGTGTTTTGTAAATAATGTCATAAGTAATAGTAGGACCCTGAAGGGAAATATTCAAAGTCCTAGATATTTTCAACACTATTTCTTAAAGTGGGTGGTCACGGAGACATGCTGACCTCACACAAGTGTGAGACTTTCCTTTTCATCACCTCTACAAATCCCTAGCCTTTGGTGCATACTAACATCTGATGTAGGTGGGTCATCTGTCTATGTGTTACTTTCATTGGTTAATAAAGAAAC
>LOEQ01003442.1:151838-168469 GCA_001685075.1 Bramus lutescens
TCTCTCTCTCTCTCTCTCTCTCTCTCTCTCTCTCTCTCTCTTTCTCTCTCCCCCCGTGTGTGTGTGTGTGTCCGTGAGTTGGGTGATGGTGGTCCATGCCTTTAATCCCCAGCACTTCAGAGACAGAAGTAAATAGATTTCTGTGAGTTCGAGGCCAAAATGTTCTACAAAGTGAGTTTTAAGACAACCTGGGCTGTTACACAGAAAAATCTTATCTTAAAAAATAAAATAATAGCAACCAATAAAGGTCAGTGTACTATTATTACTTAATGAAATAAGGGGAAAGATGACATATATGTATCCCAGTAGTTATGAAGAGAACATCTGGAAAAGCCTAATATCATTTTATGATTAGAAAAAAACTAGAGTCTCAATAAATCTGGAGTGGCTGGAGTGTGAACATGACTGAAATGCAATAGGCTTATTTAGCTTGGGCAGATTGGGAGAAAGAAAAATTCTCAACTTGCCTCTGCCTTGCCTGCAGCAGTGTTGAAATTTATAGAAAAGATTAAACAAACTATAAGAAACATGCATGTGTGGCTTTAGCTATATGATAAGTTATCAGTATTATAGAGTTAACATTTTCTGGGGAAGTAGTTGTTCCTCCATCTGTTAGGGATTTATGTTACACTCACACAACATGAAAAATTCAAGCAAATTTTATTTTTTCCTGTTTTATTCATTTTAATTGAAATATAATTACATTATTTTTTCTTCCCTTTCTTCTACCTAGTTTCTTTCCAGCTCCATCCATTATCTTTTTTTGTTTTCCCATCACTCATAAATTGACTGACTCATCATCCACAATTACTCTTGTCATATGTCTATTGATGTGTTTATGTCTCTGTATGGACATGTGTGAGAGAGAGAGAGAGAGCGAGAGAGAGAGAGAATAGAAATACATAAATACAACCTGCTGAATATTTTTGCTGAATTTTTATTGTTTGTGTGTATAGGATTTTATGGATGTCTACTTTGCATTGGACAACCAGATAAGGGCTCTTTCGTAGACACTAATTCTCCCTCTCGCAAGAGTCCTCTGCTGCCTGTGTTTCTTTGTCCATTTGTATGAGTCCTTGCTATTTCTCCCCTGCAGCATTATCATGTCTGTTGACGCTGCTGTTGCCCATCTATTGTTTATGCAGCCATTTCTAGGAAAGTCTGTCTTAGAATAAGCTTCCTGGTATTCTGACTCTTAGAATTCTTCTCTCTCCTCTTTTGTAATGTTCCCATGGATGAAGGAGTTGTGATGTAAATGTATTAATTGTTACTGAGTGTCCCATGATCTGCTGATTTCCACACTGTGTCCTTTGCAGATTGCTGTGATGGTTTTTATTTGCTGTAAAAGAACTCCCTTGAAGAGGGTAGTAGTTACACTTATTTGTGGGTATGAGAACATGATTTAAAATGTAGTTAGGAATTATACTAATCTAACACAGTGGCAGTAGTAGATTGCCTACTAAGACCTAAGACCCCAGTGCTTTCAGGAGGTTGGTCAGGTTTCTAATAATTGTTTCTTTCATTTGGAAGCTCACTGTAGTATTTTTTTTTTTGCTTTCAATAAATCTAGAACACAGAGAGGAGGCTTTCATGTTAGATGCAGTTGAAATGATTCAAGTCCTGAGTGCTGAGGTTGCAATCTTCAGTCATAGAGGCATTTTTTCAAATTCTGAGAATAGCAATAACAGTCATAATATATATTGTTTTGAGGGCCAATTGAACTACAATGATCAACTCTTCTAAAGGATTTTGCTCATGCCTGGTGATACTAGAGGGATTGTCATTTCAGACTTCAAGATGCATGAGAGAGGTATAGTAATAAAATAGTTTGATATTGACATACACACACACAAAAGAAAACATGTAGTCTAATTGGATAAAATAGAAAACATATAGATAAATACCAAAAACTACAGACATCTGATATTTGAGAAAGAGACAAAATAAGTATACCAAAGAAAAGAAGATCTTCAGCAAATGCTTAATTATGTATATCATATGACTTTAAGCTGAAACCTCATGTCAAAACACATAAAGATGAACTTTCAGGTGCATTTACCCATTTATTTGTTTTCTTTCATAATGTGGCCTCACCAAACTATGTGCTTTAATTTGTCATTTGTCATTTGTGTTTCAATTGTCTGTTGTGAAAGAGGAGTGAGCTGCGCATGATGGGACTAACAGAGACAGGTCTTGATCTCAAATCCCAGCTATACGATGAAACTGTAAGTAGCATAAGCTCTCTTGAATCGTTCAAAAATATTTTAATGTATTGTTTTTGAAATTTCATCTGCTATATTTCCAACATTTCCACCATCCTCATCTTTCTGACTTCTCTGATGATTCCCTTAGGTCTCTTTTAATTTCATATATACTCGTAAATCCGTATGTATGTATAGACTTGTATCTATGTATGTACATAATTTACTGAATCTATTGAGTATTGCTCATGTCTACATATGTTAAGGAATGCGTACTTGGAATTGGGTATGGGGGCTTATATCTGAAGAAAACTCATTTTCTTCTCTAAGTCGTCATTAATTGTTTATAGTCCTTTTTCTAGGGAGGTGTCCTTGGAAAATTTCTCCATATACATTGTCAGGCAAACTAGTGTTATCATTACACTGGTCTTGTTTAGGCAATCATGTTGAGAATTCACGGGTGCAGCTAACCCAGTCATGGTCAGAAGACACTCATTGTGTGCGGGTGACCTGGTCCTCTAGATCTTACACTTTTTCTGCTGCCTCTCACTTTTTCTGCTGTAGATGTAACAATTTGGGAAGGTCACCCCATAGTCACCTTTTCTCTGTTTTTTTGACAATGAAGATCTTTTTAATAGCCAATAAATATTTCCAAAAGAAGGGGAGAGAACCAACTTGTTTGTATGTACACTATGTTTGTGTAGAAACTGCTGGAGGATAGAGGAAGGCATATCATCTCAAGCAACTGAAGTCAAGAGACAGTTGAGACAGGTCATGTGGATATTGTGACCTCTACAAGAACTGCTAGTCCTCTTAACTACCGAATGCTTCCCCAACTCCTTATTTGAGCATTTTAAGCATATTCATGCAAAGGGACCTTATCACAGCACTGGAAAAAGAGTTCATTAATTTAAAAGAGATCAAGGTGTATACAGGAGGGTTTGGAGAGAGAAAATGCTATGATTATATTCTCAAAAATAAAGGAAAATTATTTAAAAATCTAACACTTTTAAAAGGCAACAGAAATCAACATTTTGTTGAACTTAAAATTTTCTGCCTTAACAGTTGTAATAAAAATATTTTATCAAAAATAAGTAAAATTGTTTATATCTAAGCTGAATTATCTTTTTAAAATTTATCTTCAATCAAGTACAGGTGTGTGAATAAGTATGGTTGTATGTTCACATTAGTACAGGGCTTGAAGACAGAAAAAAACTGGATCAAATAATCGTGAACCTTATAATTAGGGTATAGAGAGCTGAAGTAGGATCCTCTGTAAGATCATCAAGATCTTTTAGCTGCCACGCCGTCTCTCTAGGAAAGGATGAATGATCAGATGTACAAAAAAATTAGAAACTGATGAATAAAGACTCACAAAGACACATAAGATTTAATGAATATTGGAAGAAAGGATGTAGAAAAATATATTTAAGATATCCATTTTATGTTATATCTACAAATAATCTAAAAATAAATTAGTAGGATAATATATTTCAATTTTATAGTAGCCCCAAAAGATGTAAACTGTCTAGGAGTATATTTACGAAGCAAGTACAAGATATTAAAAACTAAAAAGCATTTCTCATAGACATTGGAAAATATATAGTTTTTATTTAAAAAGATTTATCTGTGCTTAATATATTATCAATCTAAAACTTATGATTTTTTTGGAAGATAGAACAAGGTGTGAGCAATGACTTTATTAAAATTTCTAGAAGAGGGTAGGTGAAGCTTTCATGTTTTTTCTCATTTGTATAATTTCCAATTATCTCTTTTATCTGCTAATGAATGATGCTCTAAATTTGCATTTTAAGGGACAGCTATCAGATCATGGAGAAAACATGATAAAATTTGTATTTTAAAGGCCCAGTGCTTCATCTGTGAGCTTAATTTTTCTTTTAAAAGATGAAACAAAATTGAAGTTGAAAGTTTTATTGAGAGATGTTCAGAAATGTCAAGTTAAGTGGGATTTGAAATGATGATTGAGACAAACGTCTTTTCCACTGTATATTGAATTCATCCTCATTCCCTTCCTACGTAGAGTAGGGCAAATTGTAACATATGTAGATAAAATGTATATTTATCTTACAAATTTGCTAATACACTGATTCTCAAGCCAGTTTGTTTTTAATTGTCTTACATTCATATTTCATTTTAATGTGATTAAGAAAGTCATATTTTATTATACAAAATAAAAATTTTGGGAACTCGCGTTAGTAAATGTATTACCACAAAATTTAAAGGACATGTACTGAGATCATGCTTATGGCATAATTTGGTAACCTATTAATATTGTTTAATTTTCATTGTTTTTGTAATAATTTTTCTGTCATCATGAACTTACAGTCAATGATTGCAACAAAAAAATCAAGGTCATATACAAAGATTTGGTATGGGACAAGAGAGGACATGGAAAGGCCTGTCAAATAAGCTTTATTAAAAAAAATAGTGCCTTGAGAATATGGGTGACTGTGATTGGGCCATAATTGGGAGATTTTTCTAAGAGAAATAGTATGAGACATACCAAGACAGTAAGGTAAGACCTTGAAATGAGAGCTAGAAATTTTCCTTCTATAACCTAGAGAAGAAGTTCATTATTAGAGATAGTGTGAAGTGGTAAATTAGGGGAAGTAACTGCCAGGCACTTTATGGAAGGAATCCTGAAAGGAAAGACATCAGATTACAAGAGCCAAAACAATTTCTTACTTTCATAGCTTTTTAAAGGTAAGTAGAAAATTCCACAGCTCATGATTTGGTCTGGCATAGCCTATGTGACTCCTGGCATGGAAGAAACAGATGCTGGACAGGACCATAAACTCAACTTGTAGCAATGGAAAGGGGAGTACTATTCTTGATCATAGTCAAAACTTGAAGGAATAGAATTCCTGGGGATAGGTAGAATGGAAGCGTGAGGTGAGGGGCATGACCTGATTTCTGAGGAAAAGGAAGTCAGAGGGTGTGTGATCTAACACAACAAAAGCAACCAAAAAAAGAAAAGGCTTCATTTGATTCATGGTTTAAAAGAATATATTTCTTCATAACGGGAGGCATGGAAGTAGGGCCCCTTGGTATACAGAATCAACTAGAAGGCAAAGACAGAAGAACACCAATGCTGCAAGATAAAAATCTCAGGACTTGTAGATAGTGGGATCTAATCAGGTACGGTTGTGAGCAGGGTGGGAAGCACAGCCAGCGTCATTGTCACTTTGCTTAGGGCAGATGACTGTGGTTACACATTAATCAGTGACCCTCTACTTCAAGTGTCACTGAAGCCTACTTCTGTCATATAGGAGGTGTCTCATATTAACCATGTTTCTCATGGCAAAGGACCTCTCTGTAGAGTGAAAACTTCAAAAGTACCACTCTTTGTCTGGAGGGACTGATGATTTTCCTTCATAACTCTACCACACTCCTTGTTATAATATTACTATATATTTTTATAAAAGAAAATTTCATCCAATGACTTTCTCTCAAATTCTCATTTCTCCTTATTCTTCCCAAACTTAGCATTTGATGCCATGATAGAAGGATATAACATTGTTGAGATGAATTTCCTTATGGGTGGCTTGCGCCACTTGAGGTCTCCACATTCTTTTTGAACCTGCAATCTGAGCATTTGAGATGTAAGTCATAATGAAGCACTCTATGGGGGAACTTCTTACCCTTAGCAGGAAGTGTTCATATTTCCCTCACAGTGGAATTTTGCCATTCTATCAAACACACACCCTTTGGCTTTTTGTCTTTTTCATTGTATAAGGGCCTCATGTACCTCTCTCTAGTCAAGAATATCTTTGCTTCTTTCTTCTATCAGGAAGATCCCACTAGAGCTGCTTTTTACCATTCCTCCACTCCTGTCTCAGAATGGTGAATATCCGAATATATCTAACAAGGACCTCCATCTATCTCACTTTAAACCAACAGCCAATGCTTGTTTTTAGGAGTTCTGGTCTTTTCTCAGACCAGATTGCTCTAGGGATAATCTGAGCCCATTATCAATCTATCACTGGCTGTTCCACAATTCCAAAAGATACTTGAAAGTAATAAGCTCATCATATTTCCTTTTATCTGTTTTCCAGATCTGTTTAGTTCACTAGACCTCCTAATGAGGATACTTCCTATCCATCTATGCATTCCTTATTCATGATTTCTTTCTTTATAATGGCAACAAGGTTGTGATCCCTTGCCATTGGTCTCCTTTGTTTTTCTGCTTGTCCCTCACAGTGCCTCCCTCAAGCTAATGCTTTTGATAACAAATCAATAGACCAGAAAATAAGTAGTTGCTTCCAGTACTACATTGGGATAAAGACTACCTTCCCTCAGAGAACTTCCTTTCCTGACTAAGAACTACCATATTGCTTATGCCTTACACTTTTCTGGGTCTGAAATTTGGCTCTTCTGCCCATCTCCTACTGCATGAACTGAACTGCATATTCTGCAACTCTCTACAGGGACCACTCAGGGCTATAAGCATAAAAACAAACAAACAAACAAATGAACAAACAAAAACTATTACATCAGAACCACTGGCACTGCCTTCCTTACCACTCCCGCCCATTCACTTCCACTTTTTAAAAATTTATTTATTTATTCCATTTTACATACCAAAGCTAGTTCCTCTTCTTTCCCCTTTTCTCCCTTCTTGTGCTTCCATATCTCCCCATCCCATTCCATCCCTCCCCCATCCACTCACTGATCAGAGTGCCTCAAAGTCTGGCATACCAAGTAGAGCCAGGTCTAAGCCCCTCCCCCTGTATCAAGGTATCCCACCATAGGGAATGGACTCCATAAAGTAGGAGCCATTATAAGGTTAGGGAGAAACCTGGTACTAAGGAAATTCCCAGTATCCCACAAGAATAAATCCAACTAAGATTCCTAGCAATAGTGAAGAGGGTGCCTGAACTGGCTTTCCCTTATAATCAGATTAGTGACTACCCTAATTGTCATCATAGAACCTACATCCAATAACTGATGGAAGCAGTTGCAGTGATCCACAGCCAAACATAGGGCTGAGTCCTGGAGTTCACTTCTGCTTTTGACAGTAGGAGGGAACAAAGAGCATAGGGAAGGCACCTTTCTTTTTGCAGTTTTTCCTCTCTGCATATTTTCTTACATGGACAAATAGTCAGATTTTTAGTTTCTCCACAACAGTGAATTTTCATTTATTTGACAGCTAATTTTCTTTAAATTAGTTTCCTTTTATAAGACCACAAATTCACCCATAAAATTCAGTATAAAAATTGACCTATGATTAATTCATATACTCCCAAATGGCTCTTCTATAGTCAACAAAATGCCTCTGCCACAGCTCCCACCCTCTTTAACAATAAGTACTCCTCCTACTGCCTCCATCTTTCCTATCTGTGACAAAACACTTTCCCAGTCCTTAGGCTGTCTGCAAGCACTCACTTGTGTATTTCTTAAGAACGTTGCATGGATATTTTAAGACTAACTGTTGACTGTTCTCCTTTTAATCATTTCACATATTCTATAACTTTCTTCTTCAAATGTTTATAATTTTTTTACTATGTAAAAACATAATCCTTTGAAAAAGACTGTTTAGAGACATGCAAAGACATCTTAAGGATTAAAGATCATCCTAATGTGTGTTTCATCACACAATAAAAGTAAATTATGTTGATTATTCATCCCTATTACTCTGTGTTTATGTTTTGCTTTTACTCATGATCATTACAGTTTAGATACTTGTTTCATATTGATATCTGTTTTCATTTAAAATATAATTAATTAAGAAACTGTGTCTTTATGATTTTGTAAATAGTAGGAAAAATTCAAATGAGAAAAGAGGTATTGAATCATAATTATAAAATTAATTTAAATAGAGAAATATAAACTAAAATGAAAGTTCTTTAAGGTAGGAAGTGCTTTGTGAAATATATTTATCATAAAATAAAGTACTGCTAAGAATGGAAATAGAAAAGAACAAAACTCAGAAGTTTGAGGTATGTTGTTTAATAAGGTTTAAGAGTTGAAACCTAAAGTTTAAAACAATATAACTGAGTTAAGTATAAATAAATGTTGGAGGGAGCATGACTTGCCTGTTTCCAGCCTCCCAGCCAGCTTAGTCCCAAAATAATCACACAGAAACCATATTATTTAAATCACTGCTTAGCCCATTAGCTCTAGCTTCTTATTGGCTAAATCTTACATATTAATTTAACCCATCTCCATTAATCTGTGTATTGCCATGTGGCAGTGACTTACTGAAAAAGTTGTGGCAAGTCTGACTCTGGCCTCAACTCCATGGCATCTACCTCTGACTCTGCCCTGCTTTCCCCACCTTTTAGCCTAACTTTCCTTTCTAAAGGACCAAAGTAGTTTCTTTATTCATTAATGGTAATCATAGCACACAGAGGCAAATCCCACATCAGCTAAAGATTATGGAAATGCCTAAGATCATATCAAGTATTGGAAATCTAATCAGCTTCTTGGCCTAGTGCTGTCCTGGGTATTAGAAGGCAATCTACTGCTGCCAGTTTCCCAGGCCAGCATAGTGCCTATTACAGTCTAAATTTTATCCTTATGCCCACAGATATGTGTAGCTACAACCTCTAATGTAAAAAAAAAAAAGCTTCTCCTGCTGAGTTGTGGTGGTGCAAGCCTTTAATTCCCCCATTTAGGAGGCAGAGGCTGGTGGATATCTCTGACATCAAGGTCATCCTGGTCTACAAAGCTAGTTGCAGGACAGCCAGAGCTACAAAACAAATTCCATTCTCAAAAAAAGAAAAATTAAGCATCTCCTTTCAGCAAATAAAAAACATAGTTGGATAGAAATGCAGAAATCAACAGAACATGAAAATCCCAGCCATGAAGTACACATTTATATCATCACTCTTGCATCTGCAGTTCAGGAAATACAGTAGAAAAGGAGACAGAAACAGTGTAAGAAACAGAATACCAAAAAGTCATCTGTGAAACAGTCTATTCTAGAAATAGCTGCAGACAATATATCTGAATGTTGTTACTACCAATACTATCAATGTAATGTTGAAGTGGGAGGGGAAATCTTTGAAGAATCACACTCTTAGGTGATGTGTGTGTGTGATGATTATATAATTACATAATGATTTCTAGGAGGAGGAAAATTAGCTTCTCCCTAAGATGAGCTCCATTATTGGTTGTTCGGAGTACAATGGTCAACATTTAGACCCCCTCTTTCTTTCTTTCTTTCTTTCTTTCTTTCTTTCTTTCTTTCTTTCTTTCTTTCTTTCTTTCTTTACTTCTTTCTTTCTTCTCTCTCTCTTCTCTCTCTCTCTCCCCACACACACACGTACACACATACATGTGACAATAACATCATAAAAAAGAGACTATGAGCTCAAAAGGTTCCGTGTATGAAGGAGTAAGGAAAGCTAGCACGGTAGAGGAGTTGGCAGAATAAAAAGGAGGAAGAAAATGATATAACCATATTCAATTAAACATCTATTTAAAAGAAAAAGATTAGTTTGTCCATGCAGAGCTACCTAAAAAGTTGATATTAAAAGATAATTAAGTAAAGCAATATGACTAAAATAAAATATTCAAAACTCTGAAATAAAGAATTAATTTAACTGTGTGATTTAAAACTTTTTCCCATTGTTTATAATACATTGGTTTTAATAAAGTAAAAAATAAAGCACTGTCTTAATAACAGTTTTACTTTATTAAAGTATCAATTTCCTTTATCTACTACTTTTACATCCTTAGGTCATATTATGTTTTGCCATTATAAGTTATGCGTAAATGTTTTATCAGATAGAGGACACAAAAAGCAACACTAGAAACAAATTTGCTGTGAACCAGGGATTTCTTCCTTAACCACTTTGCCAATTATTTCTCTCTTTAATACTCCATCTCTGACTGGTCTCTTCTTTATTACAGCCTAGAACTTAACTGTCTTAATCAGTTGTAGAATATTATTTATCTTCTCCATTCATAAAATGTAATTGTTCAGAAAATATGGTGTCTGGCCAAAGAGTAAACTCTTAGCTGATGTTCTAAGAAAGGAGACTCATCTGTGTTCCCCACTAAAGGATGCTCATATCCTCAGGGTCTGCAGGGAGCTATCATGCTATAAATCCAAGCCACATTTTCTTGAACTATGTTAGCTCCTTTAAACGGCCATTTGTTTCTTAATTCTGTATGTGACCTAAAACTCTTGAGTCACAAATCTATGTGCCAGAGGAGTCCTTTAAAAATTCTTCTTCATTAGATATTCTCACCCAAACATTAAATAATGAGTGGTGATGATACTCAGCCATACTTTCTGTTCTGAGCTATATTTTTTCACCAAGTACTCTGTGTTATACTGAATTTATGTTGAGGACTTGTTTATTCCCTTTCAGAGTTGTATAATTGTTTTTGCATTTGGGTTCCTATTATCCGAGTTTTTCTCCATCTTTTTATGTCAAAAATAGAATTTTTTTTCATTTTTGGTCTTTTATTTTCTTTAATGTCACAATCATTTAAATATCCAAAGATTATAACTTATCCAATCACACAGTTTCTCTTTTAAATCTCACTGACATTGCTGAATGTCTGCGTTTTAATAGGGATTTGTCAGATGAGACCGAATCCTTGTGGCACAAACTGGTATGCCAAAGGAATTTTCAGAAATTCATTTTGCTTATAAATGTGTAGTATTTCCTAAGTCGACACTTGGTTTGGTGTCAGGCTTAGGAACTGTTCATACTCACTGAGTAATTTTATAACCTCTACTTTAGCCTTTAATACTTTCTACTCTTTGCATATACTACAAATATAAATATGTAAGTATGTTTTACTCTGTAGTGTTTAATGTGTAAACTTATAGTTAATATTTAAAAACATGCTTACATTGTCAAATCATCAAGGCAAATCAAGTTTGCTTGATGAATTTCAGTCAATAAAACTAACATAGATTATGAAGTATTGATATTAAATATATTCTCATATTTGGAAAGACACATGATTTGCTCATCTGTATTTATAACAAGATGTGCTCAGCACTCTTTTTATATATTGTAGGACTTTAGTCCTTGAGATTGTGAAACTCACAATCAGACCAGGTCCTCTCTTATCAATTAAACACTCTGAAAACAGCCTTACAATACATCCAAATATGTACTCCATTAATGCCAAAGGTGTCAAATAATAGAAAAAAATTGACAACGGAGAGTAACCGTTAGACGTATTACCATCTTTCTCCTGCTATAAGTGTCGTTGGTAGTCTTCTCCTATGTCATTTGACGATTTATTTTTGTGTTACTTAAATTAGATGTGGAGAAGGTATACATGGATATCAACACTGGGTTTATAGGGGTATTATGAGCCTTATGATATAAGGGATGGGAAACAAACTCAGGTGCTTTGCAAGAGCAATACATACTCTTTAGAACTGAGGATTTCCCCTATGGCTTATGCATTTGGAATATGAAAAGTATTTTGTTGTATTTTGTTTGTTTTATGATATTATCTTGCCTGAATAAATAACCACAAGGTTTGGATGAATTTACAAACCTTGAGCTCATCTTAGATATTCTTATTATAATATCATTATATTTGAAGACAAAGAAAAGTGACCAGGACCATTTCAGATAAACCAATCATGGGCTAGTTTCGGACCATCATTCTGTATATGATGAGAAAGAGATAAGCTGAAATATTAGGAAGGCGAAGGCTGTCCTTGCAAAATAAAGAAAGGGGTGGTTAATATGAACAGAATGCAGAACACGTGGGATGAGTTTTCTGTGACCAGGAAACTCATCTACAGGTTTAGACTTCCCCATCACCTGAAGCAAATTAATGTTGAGTCAGACCTTTTAATTCCACAATGTAGACGAAATACTCAAGGAAGAGGAAGGTTTGTAGTGGCCTTGGTTAGAATCAAAAGGTGTCTTTCATGAAAACTTGTGAAAATCCCAGCTAGGCCTGAAGCTAAGTCTGCAATGCTAGTTAGCAACTGTGAATCCAAGAACTAAGCTCTTGATGGAAATGAGAAGTGCCACTCCAGAAAACAAATAAATATTAAGAAAATAAGGTAGTCTGGTTGCTGATGTAAGCAAAGTTTAGGTGATCTTGATGAAAGAATGAAAGCCTGAACCTCATTCATGTAGTGTAGAGGTCAAAACCGAAAAATCAGAATTAAACATGCCTACATTGCTGAAATCTCATGACAAGCTTCATTAGATAAGTTGTTTTTATTGACGAATAAAAATAGGAATTTCCTTGGTATGGAATATACTTATAGTTTAATAGGCATCATTTTATAATCATATTAAGAATGATAAGTTATTTAGAGTAATATATATTTAGTTGATAAAATCATAGCAAGTTTTCTGATAACTGACTCCAAATTTTCACATCCTATAGACTATTTAATATTATCAACAAACTGACATATGCCACACAAATTCCTTCCTTAAAAATAATCAGTAAACATTATAGCCTTCATTACTATCTTCAGATATTGCTGTAGTCACTTCAGCTTTCTGATATAACCATTCCAGTTAGTGAACTTCTATTAAACAAGAGTCAAATGCCCTGATAACATATGATATCTTGATGAAGTCTTATTTGACTTTCATAAACATGAACAGTAAAAGAATACATGGCCTAAAATTCATCAGAATTGAAAAAAATAAATATACTGTCAAAATACAAAAATTAGGTTACTAAATGAAACATGCACCAATATTTATAATGTTACAAACAAAATCTTTACTGTTATTTCATAATTTGCTCATCAATCATACAATCACTTTTAGTGGAGGACATTCATAAGATGTGAAGTCATCACTGTTTTTATTTCACAGTCCTTGGCTATTTTCAACATTTACACAATGCACTCTGATCGTATCCACCCACCCCAATACCATTTTATCACCTTTCCACTCTGGATGATCCACTTTCTTCTAACCTACTACAGCATGCGTGTTCATGCTTTATTTTACTATTCAGTTCTTATGCCTGTGTTTGTACATGACTGAAATGGTCAAATCATATCTTTAAGACAGCATATCATAGTCTTCCTCTACTTCCTCCAGTTCTTACCATCTTCTTCTCTCTTTTTCCATGGTCCTTTCTGGGCCTTTGGCAAGATGATATAGATGTCTTGTCTAGGACTGAGCACTCAACAGTCTCTAACATGTAAAGTTCAAGGAAAACACAACAAATGACAACCCCTTATTTTCATAGATCATCATTAACATATGTGTTGTTCAATGTTATTTGTAACATTATAATCATTATTTGTAGAATTCCAGGAGCATCACAATTTGGAATTAATATTCATAAATACTTAACTGATATAAAATCAGAATTTTATGACTGCTGGTAATTTTCTGCCAGTTAAAGAACTATGACAAATGTTATGCTTGAGATAATAATTCTTATAGTGATCATCCATCAAGTACTCTGTACATCCTGAGTGTTATGATGACTTCAAGATCATTATCCTATTTATTTCCTTCAACTGGAGTTCAAGAAAAATACTATTATTAGTCTTCATTTTATAATAAGGTAACCGAAGTATAAAGAAATTAAGTGGATTGTCCATTATCATAAATATAAGAACAAAGAATTACAAAAATGGACTGAAATGTAGGTCTGTAAAAGAGTGGGTCCTATAAGTCAGGGTTGGAGAGTTGACAGCAAGCTCTCACTTTTACTTAAATGCTTGACATTTTGTGAATTATAAATTAATGCAAGTTGTAAAACCCATACTTTAATTATTGAGATTTTGCCAGCTACATAAATTTTTGACAAAAGATAAATAGAAATTACAACATAAAAATGTATTAAAAGCAAAATAAAGGGGTTGAGAAAATGACTCATTTGCTATGCAGGTTTGAGAAACTTAGCTTAAGAAAACAGAACTCACAAAAATGTAATTACAGTAATATAAGTCCTTAACCATAGTGCAGAGTGGGGAGACAAGCTTATCTCCAGAGCTTATTGACATGAAACAATTCATTATTATTCTATTTTTGAGATTTCAATGGAAAATACCAAATCAAATTCTTACAGGATGAAAACAGTGTGTGAATTCTGATCTGCATTTTATGTCTCCTTGACAGGAACTGCCAGTGTCTATAAAATTTGAATAGTGCTCCCTCTGCAAATATAGATATCCCACTTTAGGGAAACAAATATAAATTGCATCATCAACTGCAGAACATCATGACCCTCAAACTGTGAGTCTAACTCATTTGTTATATGACACAAGTGAGAAGTGTACATTAATCTGAATGCTATGCCTAGTGATAACCTCAATAATAGGTGGCAGAAGGGAGGGAACAGCCAATGCCATGAATGAACTGTAGAATTCCTGTTGTTAAAGTATATCTGAGATACACCAAAGGGAACATAGAATGCTTAAGGAAAAAATAGAACTCCTTCAAGGCAGTATAATAAAATTCTTTGTGGTCATTTATTTTATGTGATACCCTGAATATTATGAGCAAATCCCTTGCAATGATTTCCCTGTCTGCTGGAAGATTGTTTTATCTTTGCCTTTCCTTGAAAGCATAGCTGATGACTACTTTGAAATTTCAAGAAAGTCTTATTCAGATAAGCTATGAAGGAGATCTCTTGTTATCCAAATGGGAACAGCTATGCTAAATCTACCCTCATTTCTACATTGCTCTCGAATGAACTCAGAAATCTGAATAAAAAGGAAAATTAGGTACCATTAAGACCACTATCTGTGTATGTGTTTCTACTGAGAATTATGATGACTAGCTTAAGTATTTAATTATATTGGGAAAATGTTAATAATCATTCTCTAAGAGAGGCAATATTAACTTGTACTTCAGGAAATCACTTTCTTAATAATACTCTATCAAGAATGACATTCATACACACCAATAACTTTCTTCTACTTGACTTGATTAGTAGCATGAAAGAAAATTGTGTCAAATAAAATCAGATAATTATGTTTTGGAGTTTGTTTTCCTTACACCATTATCTGATATATCTATAGGCAGACTTTCTTTGGACCACCATCTCCCAAATAATTACACAGGGACATTTGTTATTGCAAAAGTTTAGCTTAGACTTAGGCTTGTTCCCAACTACCTTTTAAAATGTTTTAATTAACCCATTTATGCATTCCACCTTCTGCCATACAATTCCTCATCTCCCCTCAGTGTCATATGTCTGATTTCCTCCATGTCTGCCTGGTGAATCTTTCCACTTTAGATTCTATCCCAGAGTTCCAATCTCTCCCTAGAAATTCCACACCTCTTCTTCCTGTCTAATTATTGACTGTTTAGCAATTTATCAAATCAATCAGAAGCTGTTTTAGGGATGTGAGATAAAACAGAGACACATCTCGATTTACAAAGAGATTATCCCAACATACATCTGCTGATGTAAAAAAAGGTAATGAATTTTTAAAGTAGCATTGTTTGTGAAAAAGAGAATTTTAATAGAAGACATTTATGGTTATGATATTATTTAAATTTTTTATTCAATCGTTTAGGGTCTGGATTCTGTACACTTTTTCATTTTAAAATACCTAATGCTAAGTACTGTCTCTGTCAGTTCTAGAGTTTTGTAAGTTGCTTACAATGCACTTCCTGTTAAGTTAGGTAATATTATATTCTTCTTGGGTCTTTGATGGAGTTGACGAAGAGATAGTTCTAATTATAGCTTTACTTAATTATGATAAAAGATAAAATAGATATAAATATTTTTATTGTAATTCTTGCTTGATAGCTGTTTGGTTATATGTAATTTGGCTGTGTTAAAATTAAACGTTCCTTCTTGTTTAAACAGAAAGGAAAAATGATGTGGGAAGTCTATCTGTCCATGTTGCTTTTATTGGTTAATGAATAAATCCATTTTGGCCAGTGGCTTAGCAGAATAGGACAAGGTGGGAGCTGCAAGCAGATAGAGGAGGAGAGAGTAGGTGGAGTCAGAGAGATGCCATGTAGCCCTGCCAGAGATAGATGCCTGACAGAACTTTACCTGGTAAGCCACAGTCATGTGGCAATACACAGATTAACAAAAAGGATTAAATAACCTTCCTCAAGACCCAGAAATACCACTTTTGGATATATACCTAAATTATGCTCAATCATACCAGAGGGACATATACTCAACTATGGTCATAGCTGCATCGGTTGTCATAGCCAGAATCTGGAAACAACCTAAATGCCCCTAAACCAAAGAATGAATAAAGAAAATGTGGTACATTTACACAATGGAGTACTACACAGTGAGGAAAAAATGGCATCTTAAAATTTACATGCAAATGGATGGATCTAGAAAACATCATATTGAGTGAGGTAACTCAGACCTAGAAATACAAAAAAGTACTCACTCATAGTGGCTTTTAGAATAAAACAAAGAAAACAATCCTACAATTCACAATTCTAGAGAACCTGGACAACAACGAAGATGCTAAAAGAGACATACAAGGATCTAATCTACATGGGAAGTAAAAAAAAA
>LOEQ01003443.1:19814-39319 GCA_001685075.1 Bramus lutescens
GTCAGAAACAGAAGCGGGGGATCCTGTTTGGGAAAGGATGGGGGTGTAGCTGTTATCGGGGTGGTGACTGGCAAAGAAAATGAAACACCTTAAAGGACTTCAGAGGCCATTTAAGAAGTCCCCAATCTCCTCTGAAGTTGAACAGCTGGATGTGGCCAAGGGGCTTCTCAAATACCAGGGCCCTTGCCAGCTTCAAGGCTCAAGTGTGAAGCCAGCACCCCTACTTCTAAATGCACATGTGCTCTCCTCCGTCCAGTGTGTGTCCCAACAAGAGAACACCGCAGTCCCTCTCCTTACCTAGAGTGTAGCCAAGATCCGTGCCACCACAGAATACTTGTCATTATCACAGGGTCCAATTATCACTGATATTATGCAATATTGTTTTTAACTTCTTGCTGCTGTAATTACTGATGATAGTATTCTTTGGCACACAGTTCAGCCTGACCTCATCCAGAACTTCTCAGACATCACAAATAAGGTCTGTGAATAATATGAATGGCATTTGGTGCTTAATGGCATGTGTGTGCCTCATGCATAATGGAGGTGAGTGGACTTGGAGGGAGAGTGAAAGGAAGACCTTAATCAGAAAGACAAGACAGTTGGAGCCAGAAATGGGTGGCTCAGAACTATCTGGAGCCCGCATCTCCTTGCAGGAATGGGGAAGTCTCATCTATTCTTTCTCTTATCTAGCTTATGGATCTTCAGATAAGACTGGAAGATAGCTGGAGATATCCTTCAAGCTTCTTTGCTGACACTGAGCCCTATTTTGCAAGCATGGAACATGGCTTTGCTGTTGGCAGGAAGATATGTAAAGCTTACAGGTGTCAGGTTACAGACCATGCCATCAGAGGGGGCTGGGACCAAATGGAGGGCAGCCTAGGAGGTTCCTGTGCTTGTACCCCAGGAAGAAGGTTGCCATTCTGCAGATGAAAGGCTTGGTTTGTTAAAGCTTTATCCGGCATGCACAGACACCGTCTAAAGCCTTAATCCAGTTTCTAAGAGCAATGGGAGCTTCAATCATCATTGTTTAAAGCAAACAGAAACCAAAACCAACAAACAAGTATTAATCTCTAACTTCTGCAACTCTGTTTTCCTAGGGATAAAATAAGCATTCCAAGCAATGATTCAATGAAAATTGCAACAGCCTCCGCTAAATATAAGACCAGAAGGAGAACTGGAGTCTAGGACTGCAACTTTCAGGTTTCTTCAAGGCACCCCAGCCATCCTGCCCTCTGCCTTAGCTGATCTGTGAAGTCCCTAGCAAGGCACTTAGGCAAGTCATATAGTTTACAACATGGTCATATGACCCACGAAGTGATATTAATAGTAGAAGCTTCAGCTTGGCATCTGCCACTTTTCCATAAAGGCCTCAAAAATGCCGTGGGAATCAATGCACATTGATCTCATTTTCGGTGTCCTTATGAAAAAGACAACTTCTCACTAGGACGGAATCTATACATCTGAAAGCCATTGGGAAGAGCAGAATGGAAGGCCACAATCCCAGACGGCTGGAGTCTGACAATGGTGTTCCATTCAGTGCTCCTTGCAGCCGTCCTCTCCACAATTATCTGAAGTTTGTCAATTTACTGTGCCCCCAACGAATCAAGATGTTGGGACACTGCAGAAAAAAGTAGCCAAGAAGCAGCACAGGAAAGCCCTTTTGTCAACAGAACATTTTAAATGGGCGCCTGATGTTGTATTTAGAAGCTGGTTTATATATGAACTTTTGTAGAGATGAAGGGTGGGCTAATTTTTTAAACTGTAAATTTGATGAACTATCAAAGCATCTTCTTAAACCTCCTTTCCTTCACACCGGTGTGGGGGGAGTTTCTCTCAAACCGAAAAAAGAAATGTATTTCCCTCCTAGAAGACCTACTGAAGTTGTTCATGGACCAAATACAGTAGACTCACTGTGCTAGTGACAATCGAACACATTTCCCTTAGAGATGTCTAGTTGAAAATAGCAGATAAATGTGCTGAACTGAGTCCAGTCTCCCCAGAAGTCTTAATTACTAAATCAGTATGATTACATGATCAATTAAATTGACTGCAGATTAGCTTAAGTGGTGCAAGGAAAAAAAAACACACATTGATTCTTTATTCTGAGTGGAATTTCATATGACACAATATGGTCTTTTCTAAGTATTTAATGGATTTTTTTAAATTCTCTTGATCAGCTTTCCCAGTGACTAAACATCTTAAAATACAAACATTATTTTGTGCATAAAAAGCAAACTTTTTTGGTGACCCTCAAGCTTGTTTTTAAATTTGTTCAAAATCATTTCCAACCTCAACACCTGGTGTCCCCTTCAAGTTCCTACTCCTTGTCTGGTACCTCAAGGAAGGAGCCCTCACAGATGCCCTAGCTGGCCCCTTCACCTCTCTTAGCTCAGCTCCTGGTGCTTTTGAGCCTGGAAACACACTAGCTTAAAGATGCCAAAACGCTAGACACATACCTGCCCGGGGGCCTTTGTACCTAACTTTCTTGCCAAACAATCTCATCCTCAGATACTCCCTGGCAAGTCCCATCACATTATTCTGGTTTCTACTAAGTGCCTGAGACCAAAGCGGTGTGTCCATATAAAAAAGCTTTTTCTATCATTTATACCTCTATCTCTCTCTGATTCCCTTGTTTTCTTGCCTTCAAATAGTCATTGGCTCATTGTATGTGTCCGATCATAGATGATACAGATTGGACATCTAACTCATGCGTTACACACACACACACACACACATACACACACACCACACTATAGGAAAATAGAAAACAAAGAGAAAGACACCACGTTCCCCAATTTATTTCAAGTCTTGCCAAAGAGAAAATGTTTACTTAAGTGATTTACTTCAAAGCAAGACAGTATATGATGAACTAGCTTCCTATAGTTCAGATGAAAGTAAGAAGACTCCCAAGCTTCCCATAACCAGTAAGTGTTTCTGACTATACAGTGAACTGTGTTACAGTCTGCAGATGCTCAAATAGCAAGTCTTTGTTCTCCATGCTATTTTATCCCTTACTCTTGACAGGTGAGCATTTATTTATTCAGTTTATCAGCATTAGTGAACATTTCCATGGGACAAATCTTTTTTTGCCCCCTGAAACACTGACTGAGTTTCTGGCTACAAAAAGTGATGATGTTCTCATGAATGAATTGTTTCTGCCTCCAGAGGATAAGCTGATATCATGGCTTTCAGCAAGATTAATAATGGGCCCAGTCCTCACCCAGTCCAGGTGGAGATGCATTCCCAGGCAGTGTCTCTGATGATCCCACAGTCTTTGACATTTAACTCTGATTTAGTAATTTTTTTTCTTACTATGATTTCCATAAAAAGATCTTATCTCAGGCTGGGTGTGATGCCACATTCCTCCAACCTCTGTACAGTAATTAAAAGGCAGAAGCGGGAGAATCAGGAATTCAAGGTCATCTTAATCTACTTGGCAAGCGTAAGGCCTGCTTAGGTGACATGGAACCCCAGCTTAAAAATGACCAAAGGGTAAAAATATGAAAATGCTCTCTCTCCCCATAGAAGGTGAAGTCTTCCCAAGTAATGATTTATTTTACTGTAGCGCCTTGCATCTCACTATTGCCATGTGTATCCCCAACAAAGCATCCATCCACCACATGCAAGCCTGGAAATGGAAAGGAAGCTCACGAATTTTGTATATGAAGGCAAACAGTTCCGGCTTTGTGTGAGACTAGCCAAGATGCAGGACAGTTCCTATGCTGTCAAACATGGTTAGCCTTCCCAAAGGGGAGGTTAATTACACAACTCTCTGTACAGTGGGGAGAGGGAAGCAGTAGCAAGTGATGGGAAATGGGGAAAAGGCTGTTCTCTTGGCTCTGGGGAGTGTTCACAGTTGATACGGAAGATTACCCTGGAACAAAGGTTGCATTGCGGGCTTATGTCGTTTGTGCTCAACTTGTACTGCGTTATTATAGACTAGTGCTATTGTTGTTGTGGACAATAGAAGGTTTTATTGCAGCATTGTGTGCAAAATGCCTGCATGGTTTCTTTTTTTTCCCCTCTTCCAGATCCAGGCAGATATTCAGTATCAAGTTTCTGAAAGAACGATGTCAAGATAAAGACGTATGGACATTTACCTCCCCCTGCCTCATGCTAACTTTCAAAGTCCACTAGTTCACTGTTGTTTGCGATATAAGAAATCACCACACTATAATGCAGCAATCACAGGTAGCTCTACACAAACCGAACGCTAGCATAGATCTCAAAGGTGTGACTCCCATTTCAGATGCCTGAAGAGCAAGCCTGATTCAGGTAATTTGAGAGGAGAACAAGAGCATTTTAAATCTTAGTTCTCCAAATATTCTGCTTTCAGATAAAATCTTTTCTTTTCTTTCACTCTCCTTCTATGATTCCACACCTATACAGGAATACTCTGAAGTTCTGCATTCCTATAGAGACACACATATAAAAAAAATGGGCTATGCATTCATGATAATTGTTTTAATAGCAGCATCAAATGCCACCTCATCCATGGTGATGTATGTTCTGTAGCATTGCCATGATTCTTAGTCACTTGGACACCTGTATTCCAGCCAACATCTCTTCTCTTCCCAGCATCAGCTAGAGATTATTCTTAAGTAGAAAGTTCCTTACAAGCAGTTAGTCAGAATTCACTCAGCACAAAGTTAATAAACAAGCCTGTCTCTTTTTCTTAACTTGGACAGAAAGACAAAAATTCACATCAACAATTCAATGTCATTGTCCTCCATTTCCTAAACTATCCATACCAGCTTTAGTAATTAAGGGCCATCCTTATCTTCCACAATGGCTCAGTCTTAATTATTTCCAATTAGCTTGCTCAGCACAAGTTTGCCTTGATTAAACCTTTCCCTGTGGTCTAATATAACTGCCAGCAAAGCTACAGTGACCCACCTTTTCCAAAAGAAAATTGGTTTGAATAACTGCTTCACCATATTACTTCAATTTGTTATGTCACAGTTTCCCCATTATCAAACCAGAAATGCCTCATAGATCTGAGGACCTTATGAAAGCCAAGCAATGGCATGTGTGCATCGGCTCTCAGCTCCGGGGGAATACAAGTACCAGAAGGCTGGCAAGGGAAGCTGGGAGCATATGAGATGGAGGTGTGTGATAGTCATTGCCTTTGGACGCACACCCTTCCAGTTATCCACTGAGTCCCTTTCGCAGTGTTTGCATGTAAAAACATAACTTCTGCATTATAACTGGCTGAATTATTTTGGAAAGCTTAACAAAAGCAGAGGTGATTGGGAAAATTAAAACTAACACTCCCAAGAAATAACTCTTTCCTCCTCTACACCCTGCCCCACCCCCAAATATTATTTCCAATACTTATCACACTGCACCTCTGCATTTGTAATATTGCAATAACTTTCTAACTGGCCCGACTCCCTCTGCTGTGCTCCCTTCCTGCTCCAATTAGTTCTGTGGGTGACCCTCCTCCCCTGTACTCTTTAGAGTATACGGTGGTTGCCAAGCTCTACTCAAAATCTCTGATAGACTTGTCACTGCCCGTGAAATCAGGGACAAACCTCTAATCCACAATTTGGCTGTTGACTACTCTTCTATCTCAAATCTTCCTGCTTCTCAGATCAAGGTTGAACTCTAAATGCAATGTGGAAGGCTTTCTGGTCCAGACCTTTGTGAGCTGATGTGGTTTCGATCATACCTGCACAGTCTACTGCTGTCCTCATTCATCTTTACTAAAATGAAGCCTATCCTTCAACTCTAGAAATTGTCTTAACTATAGTCAGAAACCTTCATATTTCTGAAGCATGTGCTCACAGAAATGTCATGTCATCACTGCCTGGACTAGACTATGACAAAATTAGAGCCAGAAGTCCCACCTTTAGAGAACAGAACTGGAACAATGCTTTCTGGATAATGGGAGGTAGTATTGATTCAGCTACGTGAGACTCTACATGAAGAACAATTAAATTAAAAAAATAACATAAAATGTATTTTAAGAAGAAAACATATCTTAAGGAAAATATTATTTTTAATCACAAAGGAAAACCCATTTTATCTATTATGTTAGTGACTCTTCTACCTCCATGACAATGCACCATGACCAAGGCAACTTATAGAACGAGTTTATTGGTGGCTTACAGTGTCATGAGTGCTAACATGGCAGGGAACATGGCAGCTGGCTGAGAGGTAGGCATAGCATTAGCATTAACTGGAAGCAGGATGGGCTTTTGAAACCTCAAAGCATAGGTCCAGTGACTTACCTCATCTAATACCACCAATCCTTCCCAAGCAGTTCCACCAGCTGGGGATGAAGGATTCAAATATATGAAACCATGGGGGCATCCTAATTCAAACTACCATATCTATCAGTAAGATAACTACGTATGATACGAATAATACATGCATAAAAGCCATTTCTTACAAAAAGAAAATTACAACCAAAAGAAGACAATTGTCATCTAGGATGAGGAACCATAAGTAGACAAAAATGCCTCCATCAGACTGACCTATAGGCACAATTGTAGGGGCATTTTCTTGATAGATTGCTGATGTGTAAGATCCTGGGCCACTGTGGAGAGTGTCATCTTAGGGTGGTGATTCTATGGCACACAAGAAAGCCATCTGAGCAAGCCCACAAGCAGCATTCCTCCATGGCTTCTGATTCAATTCCTGCTTCCATGTTCCTGCCTTGAGTTTCTTCCCTGACTTCTCTTCATGGTGGACTGTGATCAGGACATGTAAGCTAAAGAAACCCTTTCTTCCCCAAGTTGCTTTTGTCATGGTGTTTTACTACAGCAACAGAAAACCTAAGGCATCAACTTTTTTACTCAAACACAGTACTCACATGACTCTTGCCTGCACAAATACAAAATATTTTCACCTGGGCCTGGTAGCACAGCCCTGTCATCCCAGCTACTTGGAGACTGATGAAGAACTATTACAAGTTTGAGGCCTGTCTGGGCTACAGAGTGACTTCAAGACCAGCCTGGGCAACTTAGTGAGACTTTGTCCGAAAACAATAAAAGTAAAAAGATATCTAGGAATATAGCTCAGTGGTAAAGTGCTCAAGGCCCAACGGTTAATCTCTAGCAGCAGGAAAAGCATAAAATTTCTCAAGCTACCTCAATGCTTCTGCAGGTCAAGACTTCCCGTCAGTGGGTGCATTGGTATTTCCAAGACCAGCCGGTCACTTTGCATCACTAAATACCTAAATATTAAACCTCAGTGCAACCATGGACAAATTACAAAGATGATTCAGTTCATTGGATACTGCATGTCTAGACAGTAAACTCCATTAATCTTATGCAGGACTTCAGACCTAGAAATACAAAAGCCTGTCCAGAGACAATATTCCCACTGAGTATCTTGGCAAAGTAAACCACAAAAGTTGATAAACAGATCGTGATAAAAAGATGGAAGAGAGACATTTTCACATTTATCGGGAAGATCTTGAGGGATCTGATAAGATAACCTTTCTTTATTCTTGAAAATTTTGGCACCAGAAACTCAACCAAAAAGTCTTCCTTTTGCCCTACAATTCCCCTTACCTTTTAAATTCGCAAAGAACTATTAAGAGAAGGAAAAGGAATGCGTAAGAAAGAAAGAAATCATGGACCTAAACTTTAAAGCTCTTGATAACTATTTGTGTGTTGGAGCAAGTACCGAATTGGAGAGCGTGCTTGTGTTTCCCCTGGAAAGGAAACAGTAGAGAGTGACTGCTAGACAGGTACAGGAAGTCTAGAGGAAAGCACAGAGCCAATGAGAACAGAGCGCAGAAAATTACCCTGGAGAGAACAAGACAGCAATCTGAGCCTCTCCTGTTTTCCAGTTTGGCCTGTAATGCCCTCAATTCACTCCTATGATCAATTCAAATCTATCTTAATCGCACGTGTGAAAGTCATAGAGCTTCTGGCAAAAGGCGGTAGCTGCAGTTTCCTGAACAAAATAAACTCTGAGAAAACTGCATCACACACAGCAAACAGAACTGCAGGTGCCGAAGGAGATGGTTCTGAAATGATGGTTAGGAAGACATCAACTAACCATGGAAATGAGGCCCCAAAGAGGGGACTATTTGTAATTAGATAAGGAAGACAGAGGCAAGTAGGAGAGAATGCATGGTTCTCCCGTTTACAATCTTATTTATTTATTTTTTGTCATGAAAAACATCTATCTTTATGATGTATTTTCACATTCAATTGTTTTGAGAGTCAAATAATGGATGTCAATGTTTATTGTTTTTGAAATATCGATCAATTTGCAACAAATACTTAGATAACCCAATAAATATTTGACTAGCAATGAGCCCTGGGGTGAAAAGCAGCAGGCACAGAGCTGAAGACAGAGTTAGACACTTCTCCAAAAGGAAGTGAATCTTTTGACACAAAATGGAGATTTGGTACCAGATGACTTCGAGACGTGGGGATTGGTACAGAAGACTGTGTCTTTGCCGCAGGAAGAAAGAAACTCTATTTCAGGAGCTGAAGAATGCTGAATAAGAGATAATGAGATGGAGTGTTGTTGAGATCTTTGCTATTAAAGAAGAAAACAAATGGCCTGCTTTTCCAAGCTCTGCAATTGTTTCACTTGTATGTTTCCGTGCATTGTCTTATGCTGATTTTCCTTAACCATTGCTTTTTTCACCACCAGCCCCCAAATGAAAGTGCCCAGCCTATGCAGCATGCACAAGGCTGACCTGGTGCCCTAGCTGTTTCTGCTGCTGTAACAACACACCACAACTGAAAGCAATTCAGGGAAGACGGGATTTATTTAGCTTACATGTCCTGCTCTGAGTCTAATGCAGAGGCAAGTGAGCGCGGGAACTGAAACAGAAACCATGGAGAAACCCTGCTTGATGGCTTATTCTTCCTGGCTTGTTCGGCATGTTATTATGCAACCTAGGACCTCTTGTCCAAAAGTGGCACTGCCTACTGTGGGTAAGGTCCTCTCAAATCAATCACTAATTAAGAAAATGTCCCCACAGACTTGTCTATAGGACATTCTGATTAATGAATTTTCTCAAATAAGGCTTCCTTATCCCAAGAGAGCCTTATTTTGCAACAAGATGACAAAACAAAGCAAAACCAATAAACTAGCACCCCTAAAAAAGTAAGGTCATTTCCAAACCAAACAAACGAACAAGCAAAAATGCTTGCATCAATTTATTATCCCTGAGTAAATACTCATCTGGCCCAGGGCTAAGATACACCCTTGGTAATAAACGCTGAGCCATTCTTCAGCCTTGTGTGACTTCTTTCCCCATGCTAGAAACAGAAGAGTTCAGGAGGCTCTCAGATTGAACTTCCTGAGCTAACCAAACCACAGAAAACCATACCGCCAGCAGTGAGTAGCATTCGGCATAAAGGCCTGAAAATGCGTTCACTTCTGAGCTGTGGTTTTCATCAGACAAGCAGAGGTTGAATTTTAATGTGATCACATGCACATACCAGGGCCTGATTTTCCTAAATTGCTTTCCCTAAATGGAATTCCTTTACCAAAGTGCAGACCCATTTCTCCCACCCTCCAAGGGGCACACTATTCTAGTTCTCTAGTGAAACTCAATTCTGCATGCATTAAGACTAAGCCAAGGCTGTGACATAAATCCATTTTAAACCTTTCCATTTACTTAATGTGAAATTATTTGATTCTATATTTTCTGTTTTAAAAGATCAGAATACATGAGGACTGAGAGCCATCCCTTAGCCTTTTAGTGTGTGTGTTCTCAAAGAGAGAATGACCAGTTCATTTCGGTTTGCTGCATGCTTATCCTGATGCCGTTGGCTGAGCGAGACGTAAAATGGATTGTTTGTGCTGGTAGTGTAGAACTTGGAAAAGGTGAATAGTAAGTACCTTGTTCTCATCCTTCTTCTCCAGCTCTTCCAAAGCTGCTGTCAAAGAATTGACTGCTGAACTGGATTTCCCAAATGTACATTTTGAAACCTCTGAGTAAACTTAATTTTGGAATCTTTAAAATGCTGACAGGGAGCGTTTCCTGGCCCACAGCCTTTGGTAGGAGCAGACCAGGTTGTCATGATGAAATGGGTCAGCACTGTTTGCCAGGCAACCCGAGGAACGGCAGGCAGGCTGGTGGTACAAAGCTGGCCACACAGGCCGGAGCAGTTCATGATCTATAGCTGAATCTAGGTCACTGGGATTCTTTGATGCTGCAGCTGTCCATGTGGTACTTCAGTCTCCATCCGTGTCCACAAACGTCCCATGCACAGTGGGTATTCCTTACAGCTGTAAACATTGCCTTCTTCTTAATCCTCTCCTTCTGCCCCATAGATATATGTTGTTCTTTGTATTTAATCAAGGCTTCTCAACCATCTAAACTGGAAAACATTAAGAGTGTTTGACACACCCATCCATGACGTGTGTGTCTCTGTGTGTGTGTGCGCGCGAGAACACGTGCGTGTGCGCGTGCATGTATATATGTATGCAAAAGTTGACACAGACAAATCATACCACAGCCTGCATGTCTCTTATTTAAATGCATATTCCAGCAGCATGAGCTAAATTTTAAAAGCACATTCCTCTGTTAATGTAAACACCAGCCAGCAGCAAGCTTGGCAGCTCATAGCTCAGGCTCTTCTCCATCTGCAGCGCCTGCAGTGTTCTCCATGGGCACTTCCTTCCACCAAGTCCAGGCAGTGTACCTCCAACGGTAGGAATGCGGAGGTGCAGGCACCTTCCGAAAGAGCCCAGCAGAGCCCTGGTGTCTTTGTCCCCTGTCTGCTGGCAGGGCACTACTTCCACTCCCCCTCCGGCCCCCATCTGTAAATAATGTGTCTGTGCTCGCTTATATGACACGGCCTTACATATTTATTTTGACTTTTTGAGCCACAATCTCTCTATGCAGCCCTGACTGTCCTGCTATGTAGAACAGGCTGGCCTCACACTCACAGAGACCCTCCTGTCTCTGCCTCCCAAGTGCTGGGATTAAAGGCGTGCACCACCATGCCTGGCTGCCATGGGTTTTTAAATACAGCACTGGAAACTACCATTTTTTTCTCTGTTCTATTTTAAAGCAATCCTAGGTGTGGTGGCATATGCTGGTAATCCCAGCATTCTAGAAGCTAAGACGGGAGAATTGCATGTTCAAGGTTAGCCTAAGCTGTCTGGTAAGACCCTGTGATGTTTTGAATGAGGATGGTCCTATGTGTGCATATATTTGAATGTTTGGTTCCCAGTTGGTGGAACTGTTTGGGAAAGGTTAGGAGGTATGGCCTTCCTGAAGGAGGTATATCACTGGGGGTGAGCTCTGAGGTTTCAAAAGCCCCACACCAGGTTCTTTCTCTCACATTCTCCCTCCATCTTGTGAATCAGATATAAACTCTCCACTATTGCTTCAGCAGCATGCCTGCCTGCCTCCGTGCTCCTCAGCATGGTAATCATAGTCTAGTCTTCTGAGACTGTAAGCGAGTCCCCAATTAAATAAAAGATAGATGATAGATATATAGACAGATGGTAGGCAGATAGATGTAGATGGATAGATAGGTGGGTGGGTGGGTGAATGGATGAATGGGTGGGTAGATGGGTGGATGGATGGATGGATGGATGGATGGATGGATGGATGGATGGATGGATGGATGGATGGATGGATGGATGGGTAAATGGATGGATGGAAGGAAGGATGGATGGATGGGTAGGTAGATGGATGGGTGGATGGATGGATGGGTGGGTAGATGGATGGGTGGATGGATGGATGGATAGATGGATGGGTAGATGGATGGATGGATGGGTAGATGGATGGGTGGATGGATGGGCAGATGGATGGAAGGAAGGATGGATGGATGGGTGGGTAGGTGAATGGAAGGATTAATGGATAAGGCCATGATCTGTATTTTGAAATAAGACAATCCTTCTTAGCATTGTTCTTTTTATGATCCTTTCCTTCCTCTTTGAATTGGTTCTCCCATTTGAAGTAAATTATTTAATATTGAGGAGCAAGCATTTGTTTAATAGATTGCATAATTTGAGTTAAGATTTCCAGATTCTCAGGCTAAAGACTGCGCATACTCATACCCTTGTGTGCCACATGCTGCTACCAGCCTAGCACAGTGAGACAATTCCTAAGCAAATAGTCCTTTCTCAATTTAAGTAGAGAGGACAAAGCAAAGCCCTTTATTTCTACAATAGTAACAATGCAAGATAGGAAGATTTATCCACCTCTTCGCTCAAAGACAAATGTTTGATGAAATGAAAGGCAGAAGATCTGTCACGACCTCCAAGAACAAACCGTAAGAAATGCAGAGGAAGCAAGGGCCAAATGAAAGGATTAAGCTTGCTAAGGAAGTCAGAGGGGAAAAAGCAAGGACAGTTACAGACCAAAAAAAAAAAAAGAAAGAAAAGAAAAAAGTGGAGTGAATTGCCTTCTCCAGACACACGCCTTTACTGATGACTGCATCAGGAACGCAAATCCATGTTTGCTCTGTGAAAATGGTGTAATAGCGCTTGCATGCTCCCTGAGTCTTCCTGCAGCAATGGATAACCAACACCACTCTTGCATTGCTGCAGCAGTTCCACACATGAGCAATGTGTTCATGTGTATATAAGACGGTGTGTGTGTGCATGTGTGTGTGCTTGCGTGTGTGTGTATGTGTGTGTGTGTATGTGTGTGTGTATGTGTGTGTGTGTGAGTGGTTTGTTAAATGGCCAGAATCTCAAAGATGGTCAGTGGTGCTCATTTATGCTTTAGGTAATCTATCTCCAGACCTCAGGCTCAGCTTCACATATGGTGCAGTTCTCCAGACATGTGCCCCTCTTGTGCTTGCTCCAGCAAAGAACATACATTCTTACCCCATACCATCATTTCCTGTCAGGAAATACACCTCTCCTACTCGAACCCTACCTACCAGTCAAAGTCCAGGTACCCACTCCCACTATCAGTGCCCTCCAGCTCCTGTGGCATGAATTTCTGGGCATCCATATGACACTCCCTGCATTGTCAGTAAATTACATTGGGTGATCTCCCTGGGTATCTACCCTGTCCCAAATCTGAGGGCAGGGCTTGTGTTATAACTTCCTCTTCAGCATCTACCATGGGTCTAGCATGGCCAAGCGTTTTAGAAACAAGATTTGACTTCACTATAGTCACTGAAAACAAATGTGAAATCTATGCAAACACCCTAGCCATGAATGAGGAGTATGGTTTCATCTGTGACCTGTCAGGCCCCTTGAAGACTGGGAGAGTTTGGTGGTCAAGGGTGATCATACAAAGAAAAGGCAGGCAAATCCAGAGGCCCAGGAGTGAGTTCTGAATGCCCACATCCTCTGGTCTCCTTCATTTCTTCCTTTCAACCCTTTTGGTCATTCACCGGTTTCTCATTTAGACAGTTTGCTCTATGGAAGATGAAGACTTTAAGAGCCAGACATTTAAAAACTAAAGAACTTTTAGTACGTTATGTAATCTCTTTGAAGCTTAGTTTTCACTTGCAAAGGGAAGATAATAATTCTTATCTCAGAATTCCTGCTGTACCCTCATGGGGTTGTAGCAGAGATGAAAAGAAATCCATGTGTAAGGCCCTGGCAGGCACACAGTAGATACCTGACTTATTTTTAATTTCTAGAAAATACAATTTGTCATATTTATCTATCATCTAGCTAGCTAGCTATCCATTTATTTATTTATTTATTTATTTGTAGGGGTGGCACACACACCATAGTGCATGTGTGGAGGTCAGAGGACCACCTTTAGGAGCTGACTCTCTTTACCATGAAGGTCAGGAGATAGAACTTAGGTGGGTAATTTTGGCAACAAATGCTCTTGCCCACTAAGCCATCTCAACATCTCTGCTTATCTATTTTATGTCAATGCTTCCTTTCCCCATTTCCTACTAAAAAGAAAAAGAAAAAGCTGTATTTTCATAACTATTCAAAAAGGATTCCCAGAAATGTAGAGGTGAATTCTCAGAGTCATCCTTCCAAGGGCTTTTCCTCTTTCCCCCCACATTCTAGGCTCTGTACCCCTCTCAGATCATTTTGTTCCTACTTGTGAGCAGCATGAAACTGTGGAGCCATCTGAAGTTAGGAGGACAGGCATAGTCAGAAGAGTAGGAAGCATTGTGTACATGGCAGAGCTTCATTCAAGGATTTCCTATCTGGACGCCTTGTTGTCAAGAGCTGTAAGAGCCTCGGTTTAGCTTGGGATAGGGTAAGTGCTAATTCATTAGGATGGTAGTGATATACCATTTTGCATTTGTGAGCATATTCTCTAACCTCAATATAGCAGTCATAAATGTCCTTCTGAAGACAAAACTGGACTTGGTTTGATGGCTTTGAGACAGTCTCCTGTAGCCCTGGGCTCTCAGCAGTCCTCCTGCCTCGGCCTTTTGAATGCTGGGATTACAAGCATTCCATTAGGCCTGGAAAATAAAATGTCAAAAGGATACTTGTACAATGTTCTCAAAGGACCTAAAACCCTAGGTATAAAATTAATACATTCATACATAAAGCTATGGCATTGCTAGGGAAATTTTTGAAAATGGGCTGTAAATCACACACCTGCCAGGCCGTTTCATAAAACAGAAAGTGACAAGCTGATTCTCAAAAGCACATCAAAAACACAGGGGATTAGGGGAGAGTCTTTCATATTTATAAAGAAAATTTACAGAACTTGTCTTCAGACTTCCTATGCAGTCACAGGAGCAGGGTGGTGGAATAGAGAGCACAAAAATATGTTATAACATGTGGTAGGCAAAGATTTGTTAGATTGAGGCAGGAAGAGGCATTAAAGACAGTATTAAAAACAATTATACCCTTTCGCTATCTTAAAACATCATGAAGAAGTACATCCATTACACGTAAAGTCCTTTTCATCTCAACCAACAAACAATGTAACATTTATAAAATGGAAAAAGACTGTTTTGTTTTTAGCTTCTTTATTTTTGGAGAGCAGGTCTTGCCTTGTAGCTCAGCCTAGCCTAGAACTGCTATCTCCCTGTGCTGTGATCATAAGCACATGACCTGCAGTGACGTCAATGTACTTTTCCAAAAATACAGTCATCCAAGTGTTCAACATTTGTTGTCAGGAAAGTGTAAGTTCAGATTAGGTTGTGATATTACTGAGTATGCACTACCTTGGCTGAAATTTCAAACCTGACTGTATTAAATATACCATATTTCATGTATGGCTATGGAGATATGGTCCCTATGTACTGCTTGTGAGGGTACAATATGCTTCAAATACTTTGAGAAGCAGTTTGATGGTTTCTACCAAGGTCAAATGCCCTTAACATACTACTCAACTTTTTACTTAAGAGAAAACACATGTGCACAAATAAGGAGCTGCATCTGAAGGTGAACAGCCTCTTTGTTCATAATAGACCAATTCTAAAATCAGTCCAATGCCCAACAAATGGATACATAAATTGCATTTATTTATATAACATGATAGCTACTTGATAATATACCAATATATATCATCACAGGGATAAACTGTATCCATAGTTTGAGTAAAAGAATTCAACCCAGTGATTGCAGAAGAAGCAAATGTAATCCATACTAATTAAAGTCAGTTTAGCAGTTTCTTAAATTAAGGGATGGAGGTAACTGACCACAAGTGATGTATTGAAAATTCTGAATAATTCTTGCTCAGGGTAGAGAACCAAGGTATTATGATGCATATATTTACAACATATTAATTTTATTACATAAATTATACTATGAGAGTGTTTTCTTATTGAACGTGGTCGTACTTCCTAAAATGCTCTATTTCCACCATTTCATAAAAATGATGAAATCTAGAATCCCAGAGCTTAGATGAATGGAACAGGAAAATCTTGCATTTGAGGTCAAACTGAGCTACGTAGTCAAGATCCCATCAAAATATAAATAAATAAAATATCAAAACCCCAAACACGAAATCCTTCATTTTTAGCTCAGAAATTATTCTGTACAGAGGACATCAGCTTTCTTGATCTCGCTTTCAAATGGTTCAAACTCTGTGCTCCTCTGAGCACCACCGGTCCAACGCTGTGCTTCTCCAAAGACTGGTTTCCAACATGGCTAAGAGAACAAATGGTAAAAAGTGGTCACAACTCACAAACTAAACTAGGAAAAGAGAATGCCAACAAGAAATCCTTTCTAAACATTTTGTTGCATAAAATTGCAAACCTACACTAGAGGGCAAAGCCTACCTCGTCTTTATGGGCCATCCTAGCTTCAGCACTCATACAGATAGTCTGGTTTATCTGTACCCTTCTGTCTCTCCTGACTTATTTTAAGCAAATTCTAAAGTTCATATCACGTCTGTATGTGTAAATGCTCTGGAGTTCTGCCTCATGGGCCGTGTCTCTTCCCTCCACCTGAAATGTTTGTCCTTGCTCTGCACGTACATAGATAGTCCCGGTCGTCCAGAGGAGACCAGGACGGGAATCAGTTGCCTGGCTTGCGATCAGAAAAGCCCCACCTTCAACCTCAGCCTGACTAGTGTTTCCCCCTGGTGACCAAGACYACAGTCTTTCACATCATTTCCCATAAATTGTAATTACCAGTTACTGATTCCTGTCCCCTCAATTGCATTCCAAATTCTGTGTGTGATGGTACTATCCCACACCCATACAGTGATTAATAACAGGTAAGTTTTTCTTGCCTATGAATTATCTGAACACGTAATTGCTACAACTTTTCAGAGTGCAGCGATGATCATTTCTCCATACTTGCTGATGCTCTGGGCAACTACCAAAGATTCGCTGGTATAATTCTCTCTGGATGTCCTATAGCTTTCCCCGTAGGAAACAATGGGCCACTAAGTGTGTTTTGGTAAGAGCTACTGGGTGTTCCAAATGGAAGAAGCATAAGAAAACCTGCGTTTTTAGGTCTGTAGCTTTTAGATGAAAGGATCTTTAGATAATATTTTTGTCCAACAGATAAAAAAGCATTCAGTATTACAGATGGCCATATTCTGAAATCCTTGTCTAGAAAAACAGGCAAGTGACTTGAGTCGGAATGTAATTTCCTACAGTATCAGACAAAGCAATTCCCTTTTCTACTGTGCAAACATAGTACACTCTGTAAGCTATTTATTCAACAGAGATTTATTTTCTACCCATTATGTACCCCGACCCCTCTCCATAGTTGCAGATATAATGGGGAACACAGCAACAAAGCCTTCCATTCTGGCCAAGTGTCAGCTTGGAATAGTGCACCCTCCTGATTTAACCGAAGGAAACAATTTCTATTATTTCTCAATAAAAACAGAGTATGGTTTTTCCTTGTCTAGTATGCCATAGGAAGTCACAACATGATCATCTACCTTCTCCATCTTCCAAACCCTCAGAAAATAGCCTTCTCAGAGCACAGAGTTGCTATCAGCCAGATTGGTGAGAATATTTGACCCTAGGAAGTTCCCTTGTGTTGACTCACGATCGTGGAACGTGGCTGCAGGATCCCAAGCCTTTATAACAACCCTGGAATGACAGCAGAGACAGGAAAAGAAACTTGATGTAACTCAGAGCACCCAGCATACCTAGTACCATTGAGTTTCATGGGATCCAGAGACACAAAAATTCAACCAAGTCTTATTAAAAAAAAAAGACACCCTCAATTCTACTTTCTCTAAAAAGCTATAAAAACTATTTTGTCTTTTGTCTTTTTTTTTCATAGCTTATTCACTCTTGTCAGTGACCTAAAGTGCATTTGGGGAGTCATGCATGACATACTGGTACATTCTCAGGCCCCAGGTATAGAGTCAGCAGAAATTCAAAGGAATGGGCTTAGGCCTAGAGGAAGGAGTCTTCTAGAAGTGGAGCAGATGCAGCAGTTTCTCTGCATCCCTACCATGATGTCACCATGCACCACCTCTAAGACAGCATCCCTCACTTCCTGACAATATTCTTTCGAGTCTGGATATTTGCTTGGCTTTCTCTTGGGGTCTCTGCACCCCTGACAAGACTTGCTAAATCACCTGAAGACCATAGTTGTACAAATAACCACTACAGATAGCAATATAAAAATCATCATGAGTCTGGGATTCCTTTAACAATGAGCAATTGAAACCATAGTAATTCTATTTCCTCCCTCCTAGAAAAGAAAATACCATGTATTGCATTTTAAAAATCGTGAAGAAATGTAGATTTCGTATTTTAACAGATCAGATCTCAGTTACCAAGTAACAAACCCCACAAGTTCCTGGTGCTTTTGCTGAGCTTTCAACGTTTGTCTCTGGCTTACTTCAGGGCAAGGAGGGACTTGTTGCTAAATATATTGCCTGTTCTTCCTGCAAGAAGTTGGAGACTTTCTCCAGGGAAGGCAGTGAGCAGAGCGGTGATAGAAAAGTCACTGCTGAACTGCTGACTCTCTCTCTGAGCTGTTGAATCTGTGACTAATGAAAGACAAATACTGATTGTTCCTGCTCAGCATGAATATTGATTTGAAGAGCCAGAGGCACTTTTGAAAAGACAGGATTATCCTGCTGAATTCAGGAAAGGGCATGCTGGAGAACAAGACCACGATTCTATCTTCAGAGTAGCTTTGTAACATTCCCAATCTTGAAGAATCCTAGCACAAAGAACTAGATGCTGTGCACTGTCTCCTCGTCTTTTTGCTGCACGATGTTGGTGAAATCAGCCTCTCTTTCCTCTAACCTCTTGCAGCTCTGACTTTCTGTGTAAACGCTCGTACTTACTGATGTGTGCTGGCAGTTCTGGAGCTGGATTACCAGGATCCAGGAGACATAGGCAGAATCCACTTTTTGTATACCCTACACTGGCCTAGAATAAATAATCCCTGCATTGATTATAAATAAATGTAATCTGAATAGATAGTACGTGTATGTCTAAGACACAGAAATAGAATAATGCTTGCCTCAAGGTGGACTGAGCAAGCCATGAAGAACAAGCCAATAAGCAGCACCCATTCAGGGTCTCCACAGCAGTTCCCACCTGCAGGTTCCTGCCTTGCTTGAGTTCTTGCCCTGACAGTCTTCAATGATGAACAGTGATACAGAAGTATTAGTCAAACCAACCCTTTCCTTCCCCACTTGCTTTTGGCCTTGGGGTTTTCTCAAAGCAGTAGAAATCCTGACTAAGACACTGTGACAAACCATGTTTGTTTAAGAAACGGGTCCTGATTCCAGAGACTATGTTCTAGGCATAGGTTACACCTGTGCAGGAAACCTTTATCAGGGAGGGCAACGTCTCACTGAACTTTACACTACCTCACTTGAAGCCATGTCAAACAGCTGGCTGCACCCGACCTTAAGGAGACATCTTCAATCAGGTCCAAAGAAAGAAGGACACACCATTCATGACTCAGCAAAATCTTGTGGTTGTCAGGCAGGAACACACACCTCTGCTTGACTCTGATTACACTTCCCCAAACTGAAAGTGCTGCTGGTTTGGGTGTTAATTACAACCACCGTGTTTGTATGCTACACACAAGCCAACACTTCCCTCTGATTATTGGTCTTCTCAGTTCTTGAGTGAGCCAGTAGACAGCCCCCTAGAAGGAGGGCAGGTGTTGCACTATCGGACCAAATAAACAGCCCTTCTCTGAGTGGATAGTCTTTTCTTGCCTACCTGTGATCTCTGAGTGGA
>LOEQ01003443.1:64283-76018 GCA_001685075.1 Bramus lutescens
AAAAAAAGAAGAAGAAAAGAAAAAAGAGAAAAGAAAGAACAAAAAAAAGAATGCTTTCACTATTATCTAAACCCCTGTGTTTCCAGCTCCCAGTTCCTCAAGCAGAAGACAGGCAAACTCTACAGCTCAGAGGAACACAAGCCTGGAGTCTGCACCGCACATGGAAACTTCTCTCAGAATTGCGGCAAGTGAGCAGTGGCTTTAGTTCCTTTATGACTAAAGGTAATGGCTACACTGCTTACCATTTCACTTCCTTATTGAGGGCCTGCATGGCTGCTATGAGACCTTGTTGTAAGGTTTCCCTGTTTTGGTTTTGGTTTTGACCAGTCTTTGCAGACGCGTAGGCCAGGATCTGGGTGTGGTGGCTCACACTGTGAACCCAGCACATCAAAAGGCTGAAGACCAAAGCCGAGGCCAGAGGATTGCCTCACCCATCTGGTTCAGAAAGCTGAGGGAAGGAGAGAGAAGAGTAGGGGAAAGGAAAAAGCAGGCAAGGAAAAGATGGGGGAAACAGGGGCAGATAAGCTGCCGGGGAGAACTCAGGGAGTCTAACTTACACAGCCGCCTCCCTCAAAGGGAGATTATGTCCTAACAATAAAAATTCAGTGGTACCTAGGTCCTTTATCAAACTGGACTCCTTCCCAAGAGCACCAAACAGAGCTGGGAGTCCAAAACTGCTTTTGCCCACCCACAGGCCTCTCCACCAGTCATGTGGCCTTGGGAAACACCTAGGTGTGTCCAGCTGGCCAGCTGACTGTAGCACCACTAATGACTCTCTGTTTTCAGGCTACAAATATGCACCTCATGGAACTGCCTTCCCTGAGTCAGGTGTGTGCAATTTACAACACAGAATCTGGATTACAGAAAGCCACTGGGCATGACGGCTTACAGCGGTCTGGTTCAGAAACCAAGTGTCTATTGTACAAGATCTAGCCTGACTTTGAGATCACTTCTTTAAATTTAATTGGGGCTGATTCTAGGACAATTCACTGTCTGTCATGCCCTAGGCCCAGAGTGTCTGCATGGGAATTCTTCATTCTGCTTCTCTTTCGCTTGTGCTTTCAGGAGCCCCTCTACCCTGCGGTCTGGAAGTTCTTGATCTTGGTTTCCAGCAGGTATTCTTTTGTGAATATCAGGGTGGGAAAGTGACACTCACCTGATGCCGGCTCTCTGGGCAGTCTGTCCAGCCAAGTAGTATGGCAGGTCAACACACTCAGCGGAAGCTGAGGTTTCCCAGAGCGACACAACAGACCTCGTGGATACAGCATGGATGGATGTGCCGAGCAGTTCATACGGAAGATTTTTGCTTGTGTTTTCCCTGAAGTTTCCTGTGCAGGTGGATGTATGGAGTCAGGAACAACCTCAATGTTCTAATAGCCAAGACTTCTCAAGCCAACCACCCTCTATTTGGTTTGGGGAGCTGACCTGACCTCCGAGGAGTTGGTTGGGTAAACTATGGTTGAATTAAGAAGATCTGAACTGTTTGGTCAGGAATGTCTTTGCGTCAAGCTCTTTCAGTCATTAACATGTTGCAGAGTACCATAAATGAGTGTCAGATATCCCAGGCTGACGTGATTACGGAAGAGTCTTTCCAAAATACTTTAATAGGACAGTTTGGATTCTATTACAAGCATTCTGAAGAATCAAAATTGGAAAAGATCCTTCTAGAAAGAGAAGCTTTCTTTCTACTTTAAAATCATATGAAATCATAAAAAAGCAGCACAGGACAAAAGAGAGCTTGTCCCACATGTCTGTCAACCTGAGCACAGTCCCCAGAGTCCATGATGAAGGAGAGAACCAGCTCCCCAGAGTTATCCTTTGACCTCCACCCATGCATCATGGTACTCCCTTGCTGCATCGTCATCCCCAACACTCTTAAAAATAAATAAAATCTAAAAAGTGATGCAGAGCCAAATGTGGGTGGTGCAAAACTGTAACCCCCAATGCTTGGAAACTGAGTCAGGGGGATTGTTGGAAGTTCAAAGCTACATAATAAATTTTAGGCCAGCCCAGACTATTTTCAAGACACTGCCTCAAAAAGAAAGCAATGCAGGGTTTCACGCATCTATTGGAGCTAAAAGTTTGCACTGATGATCATGTAGTACTAATGAAGATTTTATGTTGCCAGACAAAGCAGAAAGGTATTTATTATCTTGGTACTTTACATCTTTTTGAAGATCAAAGAACCTGCGTTGGATGTTAGTAAGGGGAACCCAGGAGAAAAGCTCGGGCCAGGAGCTGTTCTGCAGAAACCCCCCTGCTGTTGCTGCCCAGCCCTCAGCTCCCATGGCCCTCGGAGAGAGAAGTGAAACCTGTACGGACTGACACTGCCCAGAGACACTACCTGTACGGAAAGGTGGTTTCCCTGTGTGTAGGGCACACCCACGTCACCCCACTTCACTTCACTTCTGCCTCTGAGCAGTCTGCCATGAGAGGCCAAATTCTGTACAGGCTCCAAACTTTCTTGCTTTGGGATTTGTGGACCCCATGTTCAACCTCCCCTTGAGTGTGAGCTGAGCATGTGAACTTGATGGGACATGATCTCATGAGGACATCCTATTGCATCTCAATAAAGGATTTTACCAGTTAAACCAAGTTTCTAGTCAGTTGAGTGTAAATGAAATAAGAATGAGGTTTTCTTGGGGGAGTCTGGCCTAATCAGGGGAGCACTCTAAAAAATGCAGAGACACTGTTTGATTGTGTGTGTGTGTGTGTGTGTGTGTGTGTGTTTGTGTGTGTGTTTACCAAACTCGCTTTGAAGCCAGGGATGACTCCGAATTGATCCTTTTGCCATTCACTACTGAAGGATGGGATTACGGGTGTAACACCACCTTGCTTCAATTGCTCAAGGCCCGAAACCTCTAAGCCCATGAAACAAAGTAAAGCTTCTTTCATTATCGCCCATCCCCCACATTTGTCATAGTAACAAGAAAACAGCACAAGCAGCCACGGGAAGCTATTGTCATGTGCCTAAAGCCCATGGTTCTCCCAAAACTCAAGCTTCAAGGCTTTGAGAGGACGACATTTCTAGTTTTCCATGCTCTAAAGTCCAGTCTGCCGCCCGGTGTGGTGGTGCTCACCTTTAATCCCAGTGCTAGGGACGCTGAGGCAGGCAGATTCCTGTTAGTTCAAAGTCAGCCTTGGTCTACATAGTAAGTTCCATAGAAAGGTGCTATTAAGTATCCCCTCCCCCAGCCCCCAAATAGAAAGTTCAGCCAAGAAAAACTAGAAGTGGCTGCTTAGTTAGAACTGAGTTGATCCCCAGTATCAGTTATCCCTCCCTTAAAGGATTTTTCTTTCCCTCAAACACCTTTTAGAGGCACACGGTGAGTTAGAAAAGTCTCTGCCTTATTTTGATTTGTTTCCTGGTTGGTTGTTTCGAGATGACAAAGGTCAGTCAGGCTTGTGAGTACTCAAGAAAAAGAATCGGTATTTCTGTTGGGAATCCCCTAGATGAATCAACTGCTTGGTTCACCCCATGCACTAATAGTTCCTCCTGAAAAGGACCTTCTCCTCAGGGCTCTTCCATGAGTTCACTGCTACTCCAAGGAAAGTCGGTCTCCACAGCTCGATTGTTCATGGAGAGATTTAAAGACTTCTTGTTTGTTTGCTTGCTTTTGAGACATCATCTTGCTGTATAGTCCTGGCTGACTTAGAACTCACTGTGTAACACAGGGAGGCCTCACACTCATGGCAATCCTCCTACCAGGGCACAGTGAATGCTGGGATTGCAGGTGGGCCCCACAGAACCCGCTTCTGTGACCTTGTGCACACACTGCTGTGCGTTCCCTGCTTCCCACCAATGTTAAATATGCTATGACATTCCCAGCCATTTTCTTACTGAAAATCACGTAATTGGCTGACAAATCAGAGCTAGTAAAACAAGGACTTATTTTTTTTTAATCTTCCAGACAAAAAGCACTAAAATTATTCATTTTGTTTTTATCGGATAAATGCACTGGTACTTTTCCAGGCAATGCAAGAGAATGGGAACCCAAAGGATCCCAGGCAACAGTTTTCTGTGAAGATAAATGTAGTAGTCCTTTCCCATTGGGTCCACAAGCCCACAAATAATGACCTGGAGAGGAGATTTATTATTAGGAAAGCTTGGCCTTTAGCTTAGGCTTGTCCCCAACTAGCTCTTATGACTTAATTAACCTATATCTATTAATCTACATTCTCCCATGTGACTCAGTTACCTCTGCTCCATACCGTGTGTCCTATTTCTTCAGTCTTACTGGAACATCTAGATTCCTTCTCTCTTCCTTTCTCTCCATGGAAATCCCGTCTATCCTCTCTTGCCTAGCTATTGCTCATTCAACTTTTTATTAACCCCAATCACAGCAACACATCTTCACATAAATACCCTACAACAGAGAAATTGTGCTTCAATGCATATACACCATCCCCATAGCCAAATGCCCAGGATGCTATACCCTTTCCACTAACACACTTCTGTTCTCACAACAGGCGTGTTTTAATGATTCCCCCAAGCCTTACTTAGACCCTCAGACTCCACTTCTTCCCACAACAGGAACATGGCTGGTAGGGAACAGTGAACACGGAGAATGGATTTATGCAACCGTAGTCTTCAGTAACAAAACAGAAAGCCTAACTTGCTGGACCCTGCGGCATCATTTCCCTCATCGGTGCGTCCAAGACCAGCAAGGGGTCAGGTGCTCTCTCCTTGGGACACTCAGCAACTTCTCACAAAACCATACTTTGTGGGTTTCTCAGGTACCTGTCACTTCCTGAAGAGCACGTAGGAACAGAATGGTTCCTTAACTTCTACAGTCTTCACTGTGTGAAGATCAGTGTTTACAACTTCGAAAGAAGGAACTTGTCTCAAGACTCATGCAACTGGCCTACACTCAGATAACTTGATGCAGGGGTTAGAACCCAAGTTTCAGGCTGGGTTTTGGGCTGCTGGCTTTGTTGTTTGTGTCATTTGGAACCCAGGACATCCATCACACAGGCTCCCCCTTCACTCCACCCCTGAGCTATAATCCCTGTTTTGCGAAGCCCGTTTCCTGTCCCGTTAGCCAATCCCTAAATGAATATACATAAAGAAATATCCACTCTGCAATACTTTGCTGGTCAGGCACACTCACGTAGCCTTCCACACTCATGAAATGCACACATGGCTATGTTGGTGCCACCCAGTGTCATAAGCATCAATCTGAGGGGCTCCTGCTTGCCTTGGTGGTCTCACCCTTTGCTCTCCTGTAACAGTCACATGAGTGTGTGTGTGTGTGTGTTTGTGTGTGTGTGTGTGTGCACGAGAGAGAGAGAGAGAGAGAGAGAGAGAGAGAGAGAGAGAGCATTTGGAGGCCAGAGAACAACTGGAAGACTGATTCTCAGGTATTAACATGGCTTTATTTTATTTTCGTTATTAGATAGGGTCTCTGACAGGCCTAAAACTGGCCAAGTAGGCTAGGCTGACTGACCAGAGAACCCCAGGGATCCAATTATGCCAACTTCCTCAGCACAGGGATTATAGGCATGCTACAATGGCCAGCTTTTTATTTTAGTGTGGACCCTGGGCATCCAAAACAGGCGTTTGTCAAGCAGGACAAGAACTTTACTGACTGTGCCATCTCTCTAGCCTCAGGAACACCTGTCTCTTGTGTCTGTGCTTGCCTCATGTGCTTCAGGTTTTGGTGAGGATAAACTTGCTCTCCATTGCATACACACCATTCCCATAGCCAAATGCCCAGGATGCTATATGTCACACGTCAGTGCTTCAGTCTGGACTCCCCATAGCTGCCTTTTTCTCTAAGCTGCATTTCTACCCTGGAAACCCAGTCAGCCTTTGCCTAAGCTGGACAAGATGGTTCTGTCTATAGCAAGTTTGTCTCTTAGGCCATTGCTACAATATGTGTAGTCTGCCTCTTTAGCGTCTTGTTCTCATGTTCACTATATTTGACACATGGCTATGAGTGTTAACATTAACATGTTTGTGGAACTGGGATTTTTCAAAAAGAATTTCCATATACTAAATTTTTATTGGCTAGCAAACAAAAACATAGGAGAGCATTAGGAGTGAGGCTTCCTCCACAGCCTTGTTCAGTAGAGACAGAACGTAAGGATGAATTAACATAGGAGAGCATTAGGAGTGAGGCTTCCTCCACAGCCTTGTTCAGTAGAGACAGAACGTAAGGATGAATTAAAAAGAATTCTTCCTGAGCCAGAAAAATGGCACAGGGGTTAAGAGCACTGGCTGTTATTCCAGAAGACCCAGGTTTAATTTCCAGCACCCACATGGCAATTTACAACTGTCTGTAACTCTAATTCCAGGGTCTCCAACACCCTCATACAGATATACAGGCAGGCAGAACACCAGTGCACACTAAAAGAAGGAAGAAAAAGAAGGAGAAGAAGAAAGAGAAGGAGGAGAAAGAGAAGAAGGAAAAGGGGGAGGAGGAGGAGAAGGAGAAGAAGAAGATATTTTCTTGCTGGGAGTTAAGAGTGAAGAGCAAGGGAATATAACAATAATCTTTGAGAAATCCTTGGAAAGGCCCTAGAATTCAAGGGTACCTTATGCCTGTCAAAGGACCTGCTACGGGGAGGAGAGGCATACTTTTAATCCACTGAAGGCTTCAAAAAGCAGGTCCTTCTTCCTCTGGATCACCCCTAGGCAATCTCTAAGTACTGGGAGTGATAGGACCAGGTTGCTCCTGTTGCCCAATGTACAGTCTTCCAGTGAGAGATCAGTTTGTGGGACTCAGGGATACCAGACTCCCGGCTGACACAACTCAGAACTGCAGTGTGACTCCTGAGGCTCCTTCCAACCCAATCTTCCCTCTGCTCACTTCACAACCTTAAACCCAGGGCAGCATTCTGGCCACCTCTTCCCTGCTATGTTCTTTCTACTCTGTTGTCCACAGGGGTTCCTCTTCTACACACCAAAGCCCAGGTAGAACTCAACTGGCAGAATGCTGATCTCACATTCAGGAGACCCAGCACTTCACGAACCAAGCAGGATGGTGCACACTTAGAACTCAGGAGGTAAAAGCAGAGGCGATGAAGTCCCAGGTTGTCCTTGGCTATGTAAGGAGTTTGACGGCAGCCTGGGATATATGAGAGCTTGTCCCAAAACAAATAAATAAGCAAGAAAACAAACAAAAAATCAGTCAAAGGACCTAAGGTGACGTAAACTGATGGAGGCACTGTAAGATTTTGGTCTAAAGCCATGAACACTGTTAAATACCTGTCATGTTGGTACCATGAAGGAGGAGACGTGCCACAAGTTATGCAGTCTGGCTAGCTGAGGCAGACAGGCCACTAGGGGTGAGCCACTAAAGTAACACTTTCCCTTTGCTTTGAGGACCATGCTCTGCTTCTAAGTCAGCCTCGACAGTGTGACCAGCCTGTTCATTCTCAGGCCGACATGCGCTGAGGCATTACGGCAGCCATGGCATCTACGACAGAATTAGATCCCCTGAAACCAGGAGCGATCTCTCCCTCAAGCTGCCTCTGTCAAGTGTTGTGTTTCAGTCACAAGAAGAGTCATTGACATAAATACATTTCCCTTTCAACTTTCAGATCATCCAGTAGTATTGAGTAAGCTTTTCTAACCTCCAATTGTCTAAAGAATATTCTAATAAATTGTACCCATCCCTAAATATTGAGAATTGCTGATCTGGGTCTAACATTCTTACTTTATAAATTAAAAATATTGAGGTCATAAATTATATGAGCTGCCTAAGTTCATAAATTGACTTTAAAGATGAAGTTTGTTCATCCGATGTTATTATATGGACTTACCTTGATCAATTTGAAAAGATATTCTAAAGATTTTGAGAAACAATCAAAGTCATGATCAAAATACAATTTCCTTCTCCCAATGATAAAAATAATGTTGTATTTGCTATGGGATCATTTCCCTCTGTCTGTATCAGGAGATGGGGCATAGTTTCTGTCTCTACGTGGCTTGAGCAAACAGATCAGTAAATAAATGGCATCACCTGATGAAGTGGGCTTAAAGATAAGGAAAGCAGAGTGATTCCAAAAAGCAGAGGAAGCAGAGCCACTGCTGTAGAAGGGCCTCTTAAAACTGTGCTCACTGCAGTGAGCTCACAGGTTGCTGCAGAAGCAGAACCTGTAACTGTACGTAAGGCTGTAGCACCCACTAGCATGCTTACCTTACCACCATTACCCACACCCTTGAACTTTTGCGTAATCGTTTCCTTACACAATACTATGGCCAAACACTTCTTGGAACTGTGCAGACACCTTTAGCATTGTACTCAAGGCCTTGTGCATTCAAATTTCCTCCTACTTTATTAAGTATATGCAACTGCATGAATGAAGAAAGAAAGAGTGCACGCTTGCTTCTTTCTCCTTGAATGGAATTTTTCCTTCACCACCTCTTCTGTTTGTTTATGAGCACCTAACTCCTTGAATGTGCTGTGCAAATAAAAATACAGGGGTGGAGGGGTGGCTCAATGGTCAAACCCCTTATCTAGCATGTAAGGGTCCCTGGATCTCCCCTTACCCAGAATCAAATTATGACTAAAACTTAAGAGCCAGGCATGGTGATGTTCACCTGTAGTCCTAGAATTAGGGAGAGGGGAGCTGGAGGACTAGGGGTTCAAGGTCATTCTTAGTTATAAGGCCAGTTTGAGGTTAGCCTGGGCCATATTAGACCCTATCCCCTAAAAATCCAAAAGACTAAAATATCAAAATATCAAAAATATTCTATGCATAGAAATCTTATAATTGAAAACCAAGCCCATTAATTAAAATTTCACACCAGATGGGCAGCCTGGGTCGCTGTACTCACAACATGGAGTAAGAGTTGAAGGATTTTTGAACTAAGTTCCTGTGTTTGAGATTTGGTCACCCTCTACTTCCTTACCGCCTTCTCCCCCCGGCTTAAGCACTGGCCTGGGTGAGCTGTGTGCCAACACAGTCTTTTGCTCAGAATACAAGAATCATGCCACCCACAGACTGGTGGCTGGAGGCCAGAGTCCTGCCAGTAATCCAAGCCAGAGCCAGGCTAAGGCTGGAGCAGGAATTCCTACTCCTGGTTTTTTCCCTGGAGTCATTGGGTGTCCCCACCCCCTGCAACAGGAGGGTGAGAACAAGAAAAGAACTGGGAGCTGCTCTCAGCCTGCGCTTGTGTGACATAGATGACCATTCCTGTCCTCTCCATTTGTTCTGTCTGCTTCAAAGAGCTACGGTGAAAATCAGAACAAACCCAGAAAAGTTTAGGCTTCGGGACGACTGGGAGGCAAAACAGGCAGTCTCGTACTTCTGTGGTCAGAGATCAAATAACAGGGTGTCCTAGAGAACAATTTGGCAGTAATTATCAGACTTCCAAATGCCCAGACCTGTGGCTTAGTGGCCTATCTTCTGGAAACTCAGCCTCGGGGTATAATTAAGAAAGTGCCGAAAGACCGAGTGATAGGATGTTTACCAATGAGCTATTTGCAGCAGCAAAATATCAGAAATAACTAGAATGTTCAGTACTAGATTTACTTAACAGTGTGCTATATGGTTATTTTAAAATGTGATTATACTTAAAGACTATTGATATGGGAAGATGTATCAAACATAATGGTCAACCTTAAAGAAACATGGTGGCATACATGTGTACAGAGAAAAGCTGTGGAGAGGTATGTTCATTAATGTATGCAATATGGTAGTTTTGATTTACTTTTTATCAATTTATATTTCTGTGTATATATTTCTATTGTAATGAGGAAAAATAACTCTATACTTAAAAGGTTAGGTAAAGGGAGCTTGAGTGTGTACCTCAGTGATAGACCACTTATCTAACATGCAAGAGGCTCTGAGGCTCTGGACTATCCCGAGAACCCTCTCCCAGCTACTCACACTCACAAATATATGAATGTGACTGGAGGTTTCTCTCCTGCCTGCCAGTTCCCAAATAAATACTCAGAGGCTTATATTGATTATAAAAGTTTGGCCAATGGCTCAGGCTTATTATTAACAACTCTTACTCTTAAATTAATTCATTTCTATTACTTTGTATTTTACCACAAGGCTCATGGCTTGTTATCTCACTTCTTACTGCTATGGCAGTTGCTGGCGTTTCCCTGACTCCACCTTTTTTTTCTTCCTGTATTCAGTTTGGCTTTCCCACCTAGCTATATTCTGCCATGCCATAGGCAAAAGAAGCTTTATTCAGCAACCAATAAAAGCAACACATATTCACAGCATACAAAAGGACATCCCACATCACACAAAGCCATGTAACCATTATTTTACCAAAATAGCTATCATATGCCTCTTATCAGTCTTACTCTTAGGGCAGACACAGAAGAGTTTATGAAATGGCCTACCCTTCTTCATGACAAAGACATGTTTGTCACCCTCGGTTTGTGACTAAAAAACTCACAATCTCCTTTTCCAGCAGTAAAACATTGCCCACTACTTAAAATACTGGCATTAATAGTTGTTTCATTAGGGTGAACATTTTTAGTGAACTTCAGTAAGTTGCCACTGAGGAAAAAGATGTCACCCGTGTGCAGGTAATTGTAAAGGGGGAGAGCTTATCCGTTCGATTTTGTGTAACAAATCTGCAAGTTTTTGCCCACAAAATAAGCCAGCCACCCTGTGTTCAAAAGCCATTGCCTCATTGGTGAATGGGAAACTCCAGTTCCATGGCCAACTCCTTCAAAACCTTTCGGCAGAATCTCAGGCATGCACAGCCTGCCAGCGCTCGATTCAGCTCCTCATGCTGGCAGATGCTCGGAGTGAAGTTTAGCTTATTATGAACATCAAACTCTTACAAGCCTCCTGAAAATAAAAAAGGAATCTTTAGTCAAGGAAAAGAAAGCTTAGATGATTCATTGTAGAGAATTCAGGGCTGTGTTCTCAATACAATGCTACAAAATTCCTTTAGTGGGCTGATTCCAGAGCTCTTGCAGCAACCAAGCATTCAGCCCCTGCTGGAATCTGCACTATCGAAATTCACACCCAATTGGCAAACACTATTATTTTTATTTGGGTCAAAGTTTTAAAGGAAATTCTTATCTGACATTAATTCAGATGCCAGTTTTACAAATGGTATCTAATGTCATTTTTAATGTAAAACTACTTAAAGTTTATAGTAGTCACTTTATAAAATGAAGCAAAATACTGAGTCAGATTCTATTGTGTTCTCAGTACACATAAATACATAGAGACATTGCTGACTAAAAGAAACTGTGCCACATTCGTCTCTTTTACATAGTAATTAGCAATAAGTAATCCTGTCCATTTGGCAGCAATAGAGCTCATCATTAATGTGAAACATCCAAGTCTATTTGGAAGACAGTTTGCTATTTGCTGTTATGAGGCTTATTAGTTATTTTGAAAATCAAGCACAATATTCTCAGGTTTTATCCTGAGAAATCATGTACCATAGTATCACGTATCAATCATGTACCATAGGTTTATAAGACATAATAATTGATACTGTGGTTTTCCTATGTCCCATTGTGTGTTGAATTTAATCCCCAGCCAGGTGTGGTGGTACACACCTTTAATCCCGGCACTCAGTAGGCAGGGGCAGGTAGATCTCTATGAGTTTGAGGCCAGCCTGGCCTACATAGTGAACATATTACTCTTAATATATATCCTGGAATGGGGAGAGGGCTCAGTGGATTAAGCACTTGCCACAATAGCATAAGGACAAGTTTGGATCCCAGAACCAACCTACAAAGGCAGGCAGGCGTGGCAGCCTCCCATAATCCAGCATTGGGGATACAGGGACAGAGAATCCG
>LOEQ01003444.1:904-14464 GCA_001685075.1 Bramus lutescens
CACTCACCTGTCTGAAAGGTTGTCCTCAGCTCAGGGACAGGACTCTTGGAGGTCTAAGGACCCCGTAGTCAAAAGGGTGAACTTGGGGGTAGGAGGGTTGTGTGGAGCCAAGATGCCCCTGAAGTCAGAGCTGGAAGTGCCATGCACTCCTCTCCAGGCGGGTGCACACTCACCCTCTGGGATGGGTAGCCTCAGGCTTATATTATTTTCTTATAGACATTTTGTTGACTCCTTCCCATTTCCCCACTTCAAATCGCTCATAAAATGTTTTACCCGTAGTGTTTTTGTTTGTATTCTCGTAATTATGAGTCTGGTTGAGTTATTGAACTTTGAAGTTGTCATAGCTAATAGAAGGCATGCATTATGCACAAGGTTGTACTTTTATTGTGCTTGAGTTTTCAAGTATTCCAGCAGATTTGTAATGGAAGTCATGCTCAGGCTTGAGATGCAGGAAAGGAAAGTGTCTCATTGAGAGGCACACATGTTTGTTCATTCTTCAAAGATTTTTCACATCTACAATATATAAGGGGCAGTTTTGGTGCAGGAAATGATAGGTGAACAAGAGAGTCCTGATGGAGGAGGGAAAAGTCTCACTAAAGTATCATGGCTGTTAGAAGAGGCCAGGGGAAAAGACAAGCTACAAAAACAAACTGGCAAATAAATAGCATATACTAATTATAAAGTTAATATAAGACATGGTGGGGATATCGCTTTAATAAGATAGTCAGGACTCCCTCTCTCCACAATGACTTCTGAGCAGGATCAGAAATGAAGGGCCAGCTCCGTTCATGGAATGAATAAAGAGGGGCAGTCACCTTAGCAGAGCAAAACTCGTTGCCAAGTGAAGTGGAAAATTACAAGCAGAATGACTTCCTGTAGCTTATAAGGAAAGCCAAGGCATTCGGAAATTCTATGGATGGGGAACTCTGGAGAATATATATCACAGCAAGAAAATCAGAGTGAGACTGGTTATTTTCTGTACATGTAGGAACTTTTTGCAGTGAAAAGGGTTTATTTTAGTTTATGATGTCCCATTATAGCCTGTCATTGAGGGCAAGCCAAGGCAGACACTTGAAGCAGCTAGTTCATGAAGAAGAGAAAATGAATACATACATGCCTACTGCACAGCTCACTTTCTCTCTCTTATACAGTTCAACATCCAGGCCCAGGAAGTGGTGCCACCCACAGTAGGTAGGTCTTCCCATGATAATTAATTAATCAAGGGTCTCTCCCATGATAAGCCCAAAGTCAAACCAATCTAATCCTATTTTTCCCTGATCCTTTGCTAGGTGATTCTAAATTATGTCACACTGACATAATGATCACAGTACCTTAGGACTTGGGAGAAAAACTGAAGCTGTGCCAAAAGGCTTGTAGATAGTGGAGGGAGAGAAATTGTGTTTCAGTGCACAGGACTGGTAGACCTTGAGAAAGGGAAAAAGACTGGGCTCAAAGAAAAGAGGATACTTAGAACAAGTTCAATGCACAGAGATCAAGATAGTCCTCAGAGAACTCTGACTGTAGGCTAGCATCCATTTTTGCCATTTGGAAAGGGTTCTGGGAGGGAGTATTCCATTCTAGAGGCACAGAGTCAGGAAGCCTAATCTAATGATAAGGTAGCAATTACTTTCCGACCCAAAGTCCTTTTGAACCCGGGACACTTCCACACATGGGTTTATCTCCAGTCCTGGACAACTTTTTGTTGTTGCAGTTGTGTGTTTGTGTGTGTGTGTGTGTATGTGTGGCGCTTTTGTTTATATGAATGAATGTACTCTGCATGTGTGTGGATATGCTTGGAGGCCAGAAGAGGCGTAGGATTCCCTGCAGCTGTACTTAAAGGTAGTAACTTCTACATCAGGTAATTACGTGACATAGTTGTGTCAAAACAAGCAAACAGAACCCTGCAGGTCTCCTAGAAGAGCAACTGACGGCCCTGTGTTAGCCACTCTGATTTGGCTGGGATAAAACACCATGACCAAAGTGAATTTGGGGATAAAGAGTTCATTCAGACTTTTAGTCATATAAGGTTAGAGTTTGATGGCAGGAACAAAAGCTGGTGGCTGTTGGCCAGCTGAACGAACAAGCTGAGAGTTCACATCTTGACCTGCAAACATGAAGCAAAGATAATAACCCAGAAAAGGCACAAGTTATTTAAATTTCAAAGCCCACCTTCAGTGAAACCTGCCCTCCAAGAAAGCCACACTTCCTAAACTCCTCCAAGCAGAACCACCTACTGGGGACCAAGGGTTCAAATACATAAGCTTATGAGGGATATTCTTATTTAAACCTTCATGGTTCCTAACTTGCTCCCAGCCCCTTTGGAGAGCTTTTGAGATTGTTTTCCACATATCACATAGAAGCCATACCCATGACATCTCAACAGCATGGGTAACTAGAAAAGACCAGAACAATGACAATAATAGTTTACCTGCCAAGATGGTAAGGGAAATCTCAGGAGCCCCACCCCTGGCTAAACGGCTACAGAAAAAGAACAACTCCCAAGAAAGGGAGAATCTGTCTTCCACAGGCACGACAGCCCTAACTTGTTATTCAATATCAGGTGGTCATCCTTAAACACACACAAAATATTAAACAGATGCTGTGGGTTGAATTGATTTTTTAAAAGGAAAAGGTGTTTTGATATCCATCAGGGACAAGATTTTGCCCCACTGTTTACATATATATTGTTTGATAAAATAACATACACTTGTTCTGAATTGGTATTAACTTCAATTTTTTTTTTTTTTGCTGTTTTGTTTTGCCTTTCGGCTTTTCGGTCTTGTGTAGCAGAAGCTGTTCTTGAACTCACTTTTTAGCTAAAGACTAAACTTCTAATCTTCCTGTTTTTATCTTCCAGTTGCTGTACTACAAATTAGCATTGTCAGCTTACATGTCTACCTAAAGTTGTATGTAGATCTAGCGCTATGTATTTTTCTTCCTCAAAAATGTAATATTGGTATGGGATAAGGATATAGACATAGTAGTAGAATACCATGTGCAAGGCCCTGAGTTTGATCCCCAGAAACATACATACATGCCCCAAAGTGAGAGAGATTGAGAGAGGGAGAGAGAGAGGGAGGGATGGAGGGAGAAGAGAGATGTACAGATACACAGACACAGATACACAGACAAAAAACACACATACTGAATCTTCATAGAAGGCTTTCATTTCAATCCATATTGTCCAAATTAAACTGATTATACATAGGGTGGCTTGAGATAACTCTGACCTAGACTAAACATATTCTGTTGTCCAGGTACTATCTGACATTAGAAAAATACCCCACAACAATCCATTTGAATTCAATATTTGAAGTTTTTCAAGAACATCTGCAGTTTGGTTTGCAGAAGGATATGTGGTCTGTTTTCAGTCATCTTCCTATCGAGATATAAAACAGACCCAGAATGGTGCATATAGAATCAAAGGAAAAGTTCCATTCCCTGAGAGATCACTGTGGCAAATAAAGCATTGTGTACAGACAGTAATATTTAAAACATCACATCAAATCTTTGGTTACATAATCAGAAAATCTCTTTAGAAAAATTTAGCCATCATTAGTACTACTATTGCCAATACATACTGTCCCAAAATATCGCAATATAAATTTGTCTTCAAAAACATTTATGAGTTAATAGTTCATGAGCATTTTCTGGTTAGAAATGTTAGCAAAATTGTATGAATCTCTTGAGAGAATAAAATCTAGGCAAAACCTTCAAATCAAATCACAAGGGGCCAATGAAATAGCTGAGCAGATAATGACAAACCTGACGACTTCATTTCTATCTCTAGAACATACATGGTGAAAGGAGGCTTTTGACTCCCAAAAGTTGTACTCTAGATTCCACATACATGTCAACGCATGTACTGCCCCACCCACACTTAAAATAGAACAATAAAACATACCTACACTGACATACAAAATAAACCAATAAAACATGCATACAAAGTAAACAAATACAAATTCAAATTACAAGTACATAGAATTCAGTCTTCAGTATATCTTTAATTGAGACCTGATTTCCAATCTTAGTTATTACTAAAACTCATATATGTGAAGTGTTTTGCAAGAAGCTTGGAGCTTGGAGTTGTTCTCAGACATGTCACCAATCCCTCCACATTTATCTCCCTGAAGTTGTCAGGCTATAAGTATTATTAATCATATTTTATGTAAGACAGGAGCAATTTAAAACTTGATAATTCAACTTCCAAAATGATAAAAATATTCACTCCAAGCAGACTAAATATAACAGACAACAAGACACAAGATCCCGAGTTTCATTAGAGTCCAAATCATAGGGTAGCTGGCTGCCTTTCAATTTTAGCCTTATTATCATTTGCACTTTGAAAGAACTAAAAGCTATGAAAGAAATGGCCAGAGAAGTACTTAAAGTAATTTAATAAGACCACTTACATTCTAGGATGTATTTTTTGTGTCTCAGTTATACTATTCAAACAGTGACATATTATAAAGACTTAGTATGTCATGGTACATACTAAAAGGTTCACAGCTAAATGTTAGCAAACATGTTAATAATGGTCATTATAATAATTTAATAGGAATTCATTTGTGAATGGCCACCCACTCAGCAGAACCAGACATAATTTGAGAGACTGGTCATATTTAGAAATAAATTGTTTTTGTTAATTTAGACAATTCATGCTTCGGTAAACAGTTTTTTTGGTTTACTAAGGATAAGTAGATAATCTTTCATTTTTGGAAGCCATTCACATGAATTAATTACTTAATGTGTTTGTTCATATATCTATAATATATACATGTGTGGGAGGGTTAAAGGACAGTTTTGGGGAACCAATTATCCCCTTCTACCATGTGAGTTGTGGAGATCTAACACAGTTCAGCAGACTTTGTACAAGTGCCTCTACCACTAACCCACCTGATGGATCTCACTCTATCATTTCTCATAGATGCCTTCTGTGAAACTTAATACCATTTTGTAAACTGGCTGCCAAGCTTCTATCTGGACCACAGTAAATCTCTGCTCAGCACATCATCAGAACTGGATGAGGATATCCTGCCCCCATTGGTTGCTACAAAATCAGGTGCTTTCAGTAAAAGAGCTTAGTTTTATACATCTTTTCTAGCACAAGTTAGGAATGGTATATCTTCCCTAGACTTTCAAGAAAATTAAATATATTCTAACTTAATTTTTAATTCCCATTAAAAAGAAGTAATAAATTTTTGTAAAGGTGGAATTCTCCATGACATTACTGGAAAATGAATCAACTCAAATGCTTTCTAGATTAATAAGTTTTACTAGGAAATTCATTTTGCTGTGCACATCTATCACTTGAAGCTACTAAATTCATTGTCCTGGACACCAAAAGTCATCATAGATACAGAAGGGTCATGGTTCAAAGAAGTTAAATACTGATTCCAGTAAATTTTTCTCCTGAAGCTTATAAAGTCTCGGAGAATGTTTCTGTGATTTATATCAAAATCACATTCAGTTACACATGATTTTGAAAACATCTAAATTATATTTTATAAACAATAAATAAGTGCAGACTGATCTCAAAATTACAAATTCCAAATGAACATCTATCTTTGAAGTTGCTAAAATCATTAAAGTAGCACTTTACGCCAAAGGGCTTATTTGTTGTTTGTTGAGAATTTTAACAAATAAGCTTAATTGAGTAGTACAGAAATAAAGGGAAGAAAGGAAGGAAGAAAGGAAGAAGAAGAAAGCATAATATACTGGGATATGTGCAAGATAGCTCAACAGATAAAAAGCTGCTTGTGGCAGTTGTCCTCTGACCCCCACGTGCACACTATGGCACATGCACACCACACAAACAAGACAGATTGAAGAAAGGAATGAGCAAAGTGTTGGGAATGTAGCTTTTGTGAGGTACTCAGAAGTCAAATAACTTAGAAAAGTCACCAAAAGTTGAAAAACAGAATTAAGATTCTTTTTTCAGATGACACTGTACATTTGAGAGTACTCAAAGCTAATGAGGACCTCCCGTCTTTGAGCATGAAGACTAGTGCTAAAATGAGATTCAAATTTGGGTTGAAGTTTGAGGGATGGTAGAGGAGCAGGTGCTTAGAAAAGACATTTAAAGATAACTTTTGAACAACAGTGACAAAAACCTTGAAAATTAAGCACATTAGCTGAAAACTACCAGGTTTTGTATCAACCTTTATGGGCAGACATTTATTTCCATTCAACAACAGTAATTGGCCTGGCTGGAATTGGCTATCTGTGCTCACAGTGTATGCTGTGTATGCTCAACATCCAACTTTGAAAAGGAGACTCATCACAAAGGCTCGCCACAGAAAGGACCATCCTTAGCAAAACAGTAATTGTTACTGGCTAATGAACAGTCTCTGTTGGCTTCTAAGAGAAGCCATGGCAATAAACTGGTGTGCTAAATTATATCAAAGGAGCGAGAGCTGATGTAGGAATTTTGGAAATAATTCAACTTCAAGCATCAACAAAAATTTCTTTAATTTTAACCTAAACATTTCCTCCTAGAAACAAGGATTTTGAGAGAAGTATGAAAAAACAACTGAGTAGGAGACCAGTTATATAAACAAAGATCAATGACTTTTAATGTTGTTACTACAATACAGACATACATGAGTACTTGAAATTGAAAGGTACATGTGCTCCCTTAAAACATCAGCCCTGAGCAGTAGGAAGGAGATTCACTCATTAGTTTAATATTTATAGGCTGAATCAAGTCCCAAGAAAGAAAACTTGCTGTGTTGTTATTACACACACACACACACACACACACACACACACACTACATATATATGTAACAATAATTAAAAAGAAACTATGAATTTGAAAGAGCAAATTGTGGGAGAAGGATCAGTTCTGGAGCCAAGGACAAAGACATTTCCTAAAGGCCCTGCCCCTGGTGAGTTTGTTCCCAGGCAGTTGTGTGGGAAGGCTATTGAGGAAGAAAATGTGCCCCCATTTATTAGGAAAATCTCTCTGGTCAGACTAATGGACCTCCATGAATGACTCCAGTCGCAGATGTCAATTTCTTTTGCTTTCTGTTGTCATTTTGGCTCCCCGTCTTGTCTTATGTCTGTACCTGTCTTTCGCCCCTTTGTGTTCTGACTTGGGGCAACTGAATGAAGACAAGACTGCTAAGCAGAAGCACTTCTCCAAAGGTCACTTGGGGCATGGGGTTTGATGACTGTATGTGGCAGGCACGGAGGGCACAGAATGCGATGCCCACGGCCAGACTTGGGGCTCAATGCACAGATTTCAAGACAAACCTGGGCCCCCTGCAGAAGCCCTGGGGTNCACACCCGCTGCAGCACCGCTGTGTGGCTGGAGCTGCATCTCTAGGCCTTGCAGTGTAGCCAGTTGGTGCCCAGCCACGGCTTTTACAGTCTCCCAGAACCCAAAATGGTTCCATTGCTTTCCCTTTCCTCCACCGGTGGATATTGGATTCAGTAGCTGCAGCTACCAAGCCAAGCCTCCTCTCCCCACCCCACCCTGGAATTACACACTGAAGAAGGTAGGGAAAGTTTTGTCTGTTTTGTATGTGTGGACGGGTCTGTGTTTTCTGATGTTTCTGCAAGTTTTGATGAAAATGTCGAGCCGAGGTAGAATTATCAGGATCAATTCAATGCATGAGTTTACTGTTTCTGCTTTTTTTTTTTGATTATATTTTGCTGTTTCTGCTGTGGTCACTCACCAGCTACAGGTACCATATCTGTTTTGATGGCCTGGGCTCAGAATATGTCTCTATGATTTATGGTCATTGAGTTAGTTGAAGAAGAATTCAAATGTCTTTGGGATATGGATAATATTAAAGTTGCTTTATGCTGTTGTACCTTATTGAAAAGCTGACTCTGAAATTGGGTTGTGGCTTTCCCTTTTCCAGACCTAGGCATGCTTTTAAAATCTCTATGTCCAGATCAGGGGCTATAACGGGGAGAAAAGAGCAAAATAAAACAACCAAAAAGATTCATTGGTTTCATTTATTTGCCTAACACTATTATATAAAGTTTCTCTATCTCAAGATTTTTAAGATTACTGGATATGGCTAATAATATGTAATATCTGTAACAAAAAGTTAACTTAAAACTCATAAAACAGGATCTATAGTTAATAATCTAAGCATTGGCAATCTTAAAGGAGCCATGTGGTCTGATTCTGCTTTAGGATATAAGCAACACGTGGTTTGCCTTTATGTTTAGGCAGCCACATGGCTAGGATTGGAAAATGGTGGTATGTGACATCACCATCTTGATTAAAGGTAACCATGTGTTGTGGACCAACTAAAAAGACAACAACAGGCCTCCAAGATAATTTGGATAGGATGGATTTTTATACAATAATTCCTGTCCTGAAAGCAAGGTTGATGGTGGGATTTCCAAACAATACTTGTTTAATAAGGTATTAAAGATGTACCTCCATACATTCATATATAAGAACTTACCTTGCACTGCCAGCCAAACTTTATAAGAGTCATCCAAGTTCTATCAGTTTTAAAGACATGAAGGAGTTGTGTAGCTTGCTCAGATCTAGAACACAGGGTATGCGTGATGCTGAGTTTGGGGCCAGTGGTGACCCAAGCCCAAAAGATCATAAATGAATCTCAGATATTGAGCATTCAATTGTTTTCACTGTTGGAGCTTGAGTTTTACACTGTGTAGATTATGGTTGTGCCATATATCTTCCCTTTTGAAATAAATAAGGTACTTTATTTTTGATATTGCAGGAGCACAATATTGAGAGATTTTAAGCTTCTTTAAATGAAAACTTTATAATTTTACAGAAAATTTAAATAAAAAACCTGACTGCTTTTAAGTAACAGCTGTCAAAAAATTAAATTTGTAAGACTATGAGGAATTTATATTTATAAGGTATTTTATTATAGCATCTTTATGAATATGGAAAATATGTAAATAAATAAGGGACTAAAAAATTAGGGCCACAGTTATGAGCACCAAACACTACAAACCAGAAATGGGGATGTTCCTATCTTATGATGCAGCAAGGCAATGACCTAAGCAGCCTAGCAATGAGTCTCTCCTAACCTAAGGTCTACTAAATGTGTTTTTGAGCTTACACCTAAGATAAGTAACTAAACACAGGCTAAGTTTGTTTGGCTTAGATAAATATTGGTTCTCAAAACTTTTCAGAAATTTGCAGAATGTGTCATTTAAAATGTTTAATGAAAGAAACTTATTATGGCAGACAGACACCTCAACTCCTAATTGACTCATGAGTCTCCAAAGAAGACGATGTGGAATGATGGCAACTCTCATTGGACTGTGATAATACTAACCACTGGGCACAACTGCCCCAATGCCTCACCCATTGCCCAGACAATTCTCAACGTGTACATAAACAGGACACTGGAGAGTTGATTGCCCCACTTTACCTAGTCAAAATAAAGTCAGTCTCGCAAGTTCATCCTGCACAGGAAAAAATCTCTCAGGTCTCCTGAGCCTGGGAGCCAAAGACTGATGCTGTCGTGGGACCAAACAGAATCATGGAGACCATAGAGGCCAGGGATGGCTGTCTCAATAACAAGAAAGTATTTGTCATTTTAACTGATACAGGGGTTCTCTGTGTTATACTTCCTGGAATAATTTATTCTTTCTGAATCTCTGATGGCATTGGTGGCTAGGCTAACTGTAGTTTTGTTAGCCAGCATCAGTAGGTTACCAGCTCCTTCCCCAAAAGCTGTAGCCACCTTGTTAATTCATTTCATGTATAAATGTTAGGTCTCTCTCTCTCTTTTTTTTTAGATCTACTACGTCTCTTTTAAGGAAACACAGATAAATTTGTCTTGCTAGCAACTTCATATTAAAGGATAGACAGGTTTCAGCTGTAACTTTTCACTAAAGGAGCATGATTTGTAATGATTGTTTTCAATTATAACAACTCTGTCTCTGGGAAATAATCAGATGGAAAGAAGAAAGGTTTAAAGTCTATGCCAGCTCTGAGGGTCCAAGAAAATGATCTAAGGTATATAAAAAATGAGAAATTCTGACTTCTCCCCCCTCTATGCTATTGTTATAGTGAAATACTTTTTACAGACACCTCTTACCTCTTTTTTCTTTAATATGGATGTTAATACAGATTACAAACAATGGTAATGCTAAAATATATAAAATTTTACCCCTCTTGGTAAACTAAAAAATTCATGTAAGTTTCAGAAAACTGAATGACTTATAAGACTTGGATCCAACACTTGCAGTTCAAAAAGACTCAAGAAAATCACAGCCTATGTTATCCTCCTTATTATTCTTAAGGGTGGGATCTCTATCTACTCTGGTTTTGAAACTCCTTCCTTACCCCAATTTCTAGGCCTAAAATTTCCAAATATAAGATTATCCATTAAGGGAAATCTTTTTTTTTTTTGAGACAGGGTTTCTCTGCGGCTTTGGAGCCTGTCCTGGAACTAGCTCTTGTAAACCAGGCTGGCCTCGAACTNNGCCTCTGCCTCCTGAGTGCTGGGATTAAAGGCATGCACCACCACCGCCCAGCCCCCATTAAGGAGAACCTTTAAGTTTAGTTTAGATGGACTAATATGTTCCACTAGTATCTTGTAACTTGCTCAGATTTCATTAGAATATCAGAAAACATTATGACATTAAACATCAAAGTTCTTCAGTTTAAGCAAGAAATTAATAACCTCTGAAAACTTTTTTCACAAAGTATGAAAGTTGTTGACCTCTCATACATATGATGACTATTTGAGTATAGTTTTTCTCTTTATGTTTTCCACTCCAGCACTGAACTAACTTTGTCCCATGGCTGATTACAAGTCCTTGAAGTCTACAAATATTTTATGCTATACATTGCATTTTATTAACTTCAAAAGAATAAGGCTCATTCCAGGGATCTCATAAAGAAGTTCATAAAATAAATTGTTTAGGTGTCTCTCTTAAGCTCACTTACTTAAATCACAGGTCAAACTTAATTTAAGTAGCTATCAGAGAAGCAGAAACAGTCCCTTTATTTCCACAATTTTCTCACGGCTGTTTGCATTCATAAGTGTCTTTTACAACTGCAACCATACATTTCCCCCAAACAGAAGAGACACCAATACTTTGTGTGAATCATCAGTCTGCTTGCACTCGAACCTTAATCTCCAGAATTTCTCTTTCCTTTAGTGTTGATGTTAGTAATTATATCTTCAATGCTTCCTTAAATAGCTAGTAGACTGAGGTCAGATCTCTATCTACATTCCTACATAAAGTTATTTCTTTTAGAATTTCATGTACCACTCGCTTTTCCCAGATCTACACTCATCTCTCCATCCACTGGAGTATGGATGACCTACCAGGACTGACACGCTTAAAAATGCTGACTTTTCTTCCCTCAAAGAATCCAACATCTGTCAATAACTCTGCAGGGGTGTGAGTTTCTGAGTATCTTTCTCCTATGTGATTTAAGCTTCACTTGCTTGATAATTTGGGGACCTTGTACTAGAGCCCACAGCTGCTGTGGCTTCATGAGTTCAGCCATCCTGACATATCGAGAAGGCACTGTTTTGTCTGGTCTTCTCTGGCCTCTGGCTCTTACAATCTTTCTACTTCCTCTTCCAAGATGGTCCTTGGGGCAGGATATAGATGTCTCATTTGTGGCTGAGGAATCCACAAACGCTTGTTCTTTGCACTTTAACCAGTTGTGAATGTCTACATTAAATGCTGTCTACTTCACAAAGAAACTTTTCTGGTAAGATCCTAAGGATACATTAATCTGTGTATATAAAGAAAGGAGACTAAATAAGAAATAAGAAAGTGAGAAGGGAGGGATTGCTTAGTTTATTTCTCCTTTTGTTTAGAGTTAAACCAAGTTGCAAGTGATGTAGAGAGAGTATGTGCTTCTGTACTTCAACCACCTGACCAAGAGCTAACTTTCCAGTGTCCCATGAGTTCTGCCCTGGTCATTTGGGTTCCTTCTTGATGGCCCAAACATGAAATTCTCTAGTGTTTGCAAAATAAATGCATCATAAGCATGTTGACTCTGGCTCAAGGACTGCCATTGAACTTTTTGCATCATCATCATTTTTCTGTTTGTGTCCCATGTCCTGCCAATACTTGTTAAAAGAATTTTTCTTGTTACATTTGTAAAGTTGATCTTTGCCCTTGCTGAACCTGCCTGAAAGGTCTTCATACAGGAGAGAAAAAACAAGGAAGGTTAAACAGCACCAAATTGCAGTCTTCAAACAGAATCCAACTTCAGTTGTGCTTTACTTTCTGCAGAATGACATGATAATTCACTTTGGGCTCATCAGTTGGCTTTGGCAGCTTGCTTGTTTTTACTTGAAGTAAAATATCATTCAACAATAATTAGTTACCAAAACCTCCATACATAGTCTATTTCTCTGTTTCATAAATATTCACAATAGCAAGGGAAATCTCGTGGTCCTCCAAAGTACCATTAGTAGGTAGAAAGCCTAGGCCTATGGCAGGTCATGTATTTCTCTGCATTGTTTTGCACAGTCCTGTTCCTCAGTCGTCAGAGTAAACATTCACGGAGAATATTTGCTGCACACAAATAGTTGTCTATTGCACAGAGCTCAGTTGCTTAGCCATGTCAAGAACACCAACAAAGAGAAGAAAAGTGCATTTGTTATTGAGATTTTGCAGTTGGTTGACACAAACAAGCAAAGTATCTTAATATTATGGGTTTTTGGGGTACATTTTAATTTTTTTTACTTTGGTAACTTCTATGTAATTTCTGATACAGATAATCTCCAATATCAATATCTGTATCTCTCTGCTCTGTCCCTTTTTACCTACTTTGACCTGCCACATAATATCTGGTGATTTGATTTAGAGACCTACAAAAATGAAAATTTAAATAATTTTTCAAGACCAGAATATGATAAATAACAACAAATATGCTTAGTCATCTCTTCAATAATTAATTCTAAAAAAACTTTCCAGTGCCCTCATAGTAAAAATATTTTATACATTTATTTTCTTCCTTGTTCCTTCATTTGGAATCAAACCAAATTTATAATATATCAAATAGATTGAAGTAAATTGCAATAAAAAATTCTTCAATACTGTTTTAGAGCTAGACTAAAAATAAACAATAGATAATGCGTTATTTGCTGCATGAACAGAATGATGGCTGAAAATTTTTAGCCTTCTACCAAAGTTGTAGTTAACAATAGTAGAGAGTGAGTTAAAATACGTTTGCAAATCAATTCTTTTTGACATAAGACTATCCCAGAAAATTATTCATTTCTTCCATGATAAAGTGAACGTCTGTGCCTTGAAAAATACTCAGAGTCAAAATTCAAAACAATAAACAACAGACGTCTCAGCTTTTACAAGAAAATTACAAAGATACTCTTTTAGACACTCTCCTAGCTTTACTTCTTTGTTGCAACAATAAAACCCCCTGACAGAAATCCACTTCAGCAAGAAAGGGTGTCCTAGTTAGAGTCACTGTTGCTGCAGTGAAACATTACGACCAATGTAACTTTGGGAGGAAAGCGTTTATTCGGCTTTCACTTCAATCTCTGATCATCATAGAAGGAACTCAAGCAGGATACAAACCTGAAGGTAGGAGCTGATGCAGAGGCCATGGAGGGGTGAC
>LOEQ01003444.1:14471-29741 GCA_001685075.1 Bramus lutescens
TTGCTCAGCCTGCCTTCTAATAGCACCTAGAACCACCAGCCTAAGAGTGGCACCACGTACAATGCACTGTTTCCTCCCCCATCTAATTTATAAAATGGCCTATAGGTCTACCCACAGCCTGATCATGAAGGGACCCAAGCATGACAAACAAGGCTCAGACAGGCAGGCCTTGCCTTTCCGCTACTCCCACATTCTTGCTAAAAAACAAAACAACAACAACAACAACAACAACAACAACAACAACAACAAAACCTGTTACATTACCTTTTTAAAGCTAGTCAGCAAGGTATATTTATTCCCTTATTTGGCCACATTCCTCCTCCGAGGCTGACTACTGAGCTCCAGCTATCAAAGTATTGATGTCCGACAATGAAAGCCCACTTTTGGCTTCCCAAATTAACTTGCCCTATCAAAATTAAGCACCTTATCTTAACATGGGGTTTCCTCTTTATCCATTGTAAACTGCCCTTTGCCTATTGATCTCTTCCTTTTCCTCTGTATTCAAAGCCAGTCCTTGGTCCCTCTGTGACATTTATGCCCTCCTCCTTACCCTTGTTCTTTTTCCCTTTTCCCTCATCCTCTATCTTCTGTCTTTGTATTTTATTCCCTGCCCTTTGCCTTTCTTGGGCACATAAATCTCCTTTGTGTAGAGAATGTGATTGTGGGATGTCTTGTGCCTACTTTGAGTTTCCTCCAGATATTATGGAGGCATTTTTCCAAATGAGGTCCCCTCCTCTCAAATGACAACAGCTTGTTTCAAGTTGGCATAAAACTAGCCAGCCCAAAGGTTTTACTTACACATGCAGAGTAATATTGTGTCTACTACGGTGAAGAAGTGACCACAGCAGGATGTTTGGACACCTTTTCATATATCATCTACAGTTAAGAACATACATGGAAAGGAAACATTCATGCTTAGTACTCAGCTATCATTCTCTACATTTTTAGACACTAGAGCCCAACCCAGGAAATGGTGCTACCCAGTTTTAGACTGTGTCTTCTCATAGTAATTAAAATAATCAAGTCAACAGAGATACTCACAGGTCAACTTAATCTAAACAACCTCATTAAGACTCACTTTCTAGATGATTCTAGACTGTGGCAAGATGACAATTAATATTAATGATCACATATACTAACATAAGATTTGTGGATAGACATGTCAATTGATTTGAACTACAAAATTATAAAAAAAGAGTTGATTTCTTTACTCATTTTCCAGAATCTGAAGTGTGTGTGTGTGTGTGTGTTGTTATATATGCGGTATATATGCATGTGTGTCCAAGTTTGTCTGAACTACAGAGCTTTATGTTAGATGTCACTCTCCACTTTACATTTTGAGAGAAGGTCTCTCACTGAACCCGAAACTTGCCAATTCAGCTACCCAGGCTTGCTAGGAAACCCACAGGATCCTCCTTGTCTTTGAATCCTCAATGCTAAATTATGGGGCTTGGCTACTGAACTTGGTTATTCAGTTGGTGCTGGGAATCTAAATGGAGCTCTTTTTGCTTGCATAGCAAGTATTCTGCTAATGGGTCCATTACTCCAGTAACTAAATTTATATTCTTGCTACACTCTACTATGATTGTGTCCATTTTATTTCATTTTATTTCTAAAGTATCTATATTTATATATAGCCACCATGGCCACCATAACACCAAATCCATAGATAGTGTACCGAATGGTTGGTAACACTTCTGAACTCGAAATTTTAAGCAGAGAAAACATTACTGACAATTTTTTTAAACACAGGGATTCCCTTGGTCTATGATTTCTAAGGATGGCCCTGCACCAGCAAGAGTATTATCAATAGGGAATATGTCAAGGATGCAAGTTCCCAGGCCATGTAACACCTACTAGATCAGAACTTGTAGAGTAGTGATGAGATATCTCTGTAGTAACAACCCTTTTAATGAATTTGATGTTTGATTGACAAGTATTGTTCCAGGTCCTGACTAAATATATATATATATATATATAGTAATTAAGAAGATGAGTATTGGAAATTCTTTGAGGTAACAGAAAAAATGCAAAAAATAGAAAGATCCGTTCTATTAGTGATGTGATCATTTTCATCAATGTGACAAAATTTGCAAATTAACATAAATGAGTAAAATTGATTTTGACTCACAGCTGTAATAACTCTAGTTCTCTTGGTTCTCTTGCTTCTGTGTCCTTGAAGAGGATGGTCAAGCAGAGCGAAACACCTTATGATGAACAGGAAGAGGGAGACTAACAGAGGAAGAACTTGGGATCAAGATATACAATTAAAGACAAACATTCACTTTCTCCATGGCCCTATTTTTCAGTCCCATTACTTCTTGACTGTGAGTCCATCAAGAGATTAATTTCTCGATTAACTCAGAGATATCAGAAATTAACATTTCCCAGTTCCTTTCCATTGCAATCAAGCCCTTAAGATATCAACCTTTGGGGGATACTTCAAGCACAAGTCACAGCAAGGGCATTTCCACAATCTTGCAATTATTTTTTTGACTAGAGGAATTGGTCTTACTGAGACTTTCTTCCAAATAAGATTGACAGCTTACTAATAGAAATTACTGTGTTAAATATAAGAAGCTTGTTTTTCATATTGAGTCAAGACATAAATAGAGAAGCACAGGAAGCGGAAGCTCTCAATCTTCATTTCAGATGGATCAGATGCTAGGGCATAACATATTTTATATGTAAGGCTTTTTGTGAAAAGTGTTGTCCTTGGAGTTCTCTTTTATTGGGCTTTGGATTTTAAAATAGTATAAATATTGTTTTAGAGCAGTTTGATAGCTAAATAAGTCCACGGAAATCTCAACACAATTTGTTCAATAAATATTGGGTAAAGCTATTTGATGTTCATAGTCTTGTCTCTGACACCCTTACACACTATGTTAATATCAAATACATGAAGGCAGCGATATGGTTTAAATTCATTGTTTGTTCTGAGTGATATCCATTAGAATAGGCATTGATATTTGGGTATACTGCAATAAAGGAGTTATTTCTGATAGTTTATTTGCTACTATTTACTCTGAATAAGTAGGAATCAAGGAAAATCTTTTCATCCATGATAGCTTCCAAGACACTGGGCAAAAATTACTACTAGTTGTGCCTTTTGTCCTTCAAGAAATTACAATCTTGGGCCACTTGCTTTGCTTAAAGAAGCTTATTGATGTTACCCAGTGCAAGACAGAAGTCACAAATAAAGTTCCCATGTAGCTGATAAGTAGATTAAACAAAATGGGAGCATGTACAGGATGGAAATGCAAACCCTCTTAAGGTAGGAAAAACTGATCTTCTCACCTACATCCAATACTCATACACACAAAAAAAAAATTCGTCCTTGATTTCTGTTCAAAAATCTTCTGCTTTCTCTCAGAATGAAAATGAAAACAATGCAGCTGAACAGAAGAGCAATCAGCCAGCATGTCTGACTGAAGATGATTGCTTTTCCTGAGAATGTTAGTGCCTGTGTCTCTACAAGACAGTCTGTTTGTGAAGGCAGAGACATAGTAACAGATATAAAGGAGTGCCTTGGAAGACCAACAGCTACTTTGTATTGGAATATTTCCTAAGGACATGGTTGTTTGAGCTTCCTATCACTTTTTAAATGTCAAGACTTTGGACAAAAAAAATAAAATAAAATAAAAACAGTCACCTGAGATGATGTAGCTGAGATACTCTTTAATGCAGCAAAAAAGGAAGAAAATAAATGACATATTGTAAATGTTAATTCATGTTCTCTTGGAATCTCAGCATCCCTCCCCAAAAGACTGTACCCATCCAGAACAATGTAATAAGGCTTGTCACCTTTTTAAGGTAAAGCTTTTCTCAGACTTTTTTTTTTTATTTCACTGACTGTGAACTAGAGACAACTGATTCAGGGAGATAGGCACGCATCTTCTTGTGTATGCTAAACTCTCCCCAGCTTTAGTAGTGTTCTCCAGAGGGGCAGAGCTACACTCCCTCATCTCTCTTTCCTGCCCTCCTCCCATCACCACCTGCTTGCTGTAGTTGGGCTCTTGGCAGCCCTCCCTACATATTCCTAAGTCTGAAGTAACTTTTCATTCTGTCTAGAGGGCCTGTGAGTACAATGCAATTACTTATTCCATTTCTTGATGCCCAGAGAGGACTGTTTTTAGGGCCCTGTTGAAATGATCGAAATTTATTGCTCACTTGTAGCACATACAGTTAAATACCAAGGGCATTTATTTAGTAAGATTCACTAAGCAGGAAGAAGGAAGCAGTCCAAGAGGAACCATGTATCTGAGCCTAGATGGTGGCCCTGGTGACTGATTTGCACACATCCTCCCTATGGGATGAAGTTTAGATGTTCATCAACTTACAAAGATTTGTCTGAGACCTAGCATTTGAAAACCTTAAAGAACTGGGCTGACTAAAGTCTAATGCTGCAGACAACTTTCCTTCAGTTTCAGCGTACTTTTATACATGAATGTCACAAAGAAGCAATGATCTAAGGAACATGGCTTGAGTTTGGAAAAACATGATTAGAAAAACATGTAAATAAATGCCAATAAGCACATACTAAATATTCACAGAGCAGCCCTTTACCAGAACTTTCTAAGGACAGAACAACTAAAAAACAATTGCCTGGCAAATACTATAGATTTTATCTGGGAAGCATGAAAATAAGGCAAAAGGCAATATCCAGATTAAAGAACAGCATTTAGCATATCCTTTCATCAGATTGAATTACAGAACTATGTTCTGGCATCCAAAAAGAATAAACATGTCTTATGAAGTGATTGTAAATTTTTGTCACAGGAGGTAGGAAATCAAGTTCAGGAACAATCCAGGGAACAAAATGTACCTGACTTAAAAAGCTCTTTGCCAGCCCTATCAAAATTGCACCTGACTTCTCAAAGGAGACCTTAAAATCCAGAAGAGCCTGGACAGATTTCTTGCAGATTCTAAGAGACCATGGAAGCCAGCCCAGACTACTATACCTAGCAAAATTTTCAATCACCATTGATGGAGAAAACAAGTTATTTCATGGCAAAGTCAAATTTAATATCTATCCATAAACCCAGCTCTACAGAATGTACCTTAAAGAAAATTTCAACTCATTGAAGTTAGCTGTGCCCATGAAAATACAGGCGATAGACAATCTCACAACAGAGGGAAAGATACACAAACATACACCAATACCTACTCCACCACCGGTAACAACACTCAAAAGAAAAAACACAGGAATTAATAATCACCAGTCATTAATATCTCTTAATACCAATGGGCTGAATTCGCTAATAAAACGACACAGGTTAAGAGGATGGATATGAAAAAAGGATCCATCTTTCAGCTGCACATAAGAAATGCACAAAGAATATCAAAGACAGACATTACCTCAGAGTAAAGGGTTGGAAAAATATTTTCCAATTAAACAGACCAAAGAAGCAAACTGGTGTAGCTAACCCAATATCTAAGAAAATATACTTCAAACCAAAATTAATCAAAAGAGATGGAGGACATTTCATAAACATTAAAGGAAAAATCCACCAAGATGATGTCTCAATTTTGAATTTCTCTAACCCCAAAACAAGGGCAACTACATTTGTAAAAGAAACATTACTAAAGCAAAAATCACATTTCAAGCTCCACACATTAATTGTGGGAGACTTCAATCTCCCACTCTCAATGGACAGGTCATTCAGACAGAATCAAAACAGAGAAATAATGGAAATAGTGGATGTTGTGACTCAACAATAGACTAACAAATACCTACAGAACATTTCACCCAAACACAAAGGAATATATCTTCTTCTCAGTACCTCATGGAACCTTCTCCAAAATTGTTCACTTACTTGATCACAAATCAAGTCTTATCATACAAAAAAAAAACCTTGGAATAACCTCTGTATCTTATTAGATCACCGTGGATTAAAGCTGAAGTTTAACAACAACATCAACTACAAAGCTGGAAACTAAACAACTCTCATTAAATTAACACTGGGCCAAGAAAGAAAGAAATGAAAGACTTCATAGAATTTTATGAAAATGAATGCACTGCATATCCACACTTATAGGACACAAGGAAAGCAGTGCTAATAGGAAAGTTCAATGCAGTGTATCTTCATAAAGATTTGAAGAAATTTTATGCTGTCGACCCAACAGCAAGCCGAAAGCTCTAGAATGAAAATAAGCAATCATGTCCAAGAGGAGTAGATGACAGGATGACAGGAAATAATCAAACCGAGGACTTAAATCAATGAAATAGAAATAGAGAATACCAAGAAATTAACAAAACAAATACTTGGTTCTTTGAAAAAAATCAATAACATAGATAAACCATTCTCCAAACTATTTGAAAAACAGAGATTATCCAAAAAAACAAAATCTGAAATGAAAAGTGGTCATAACAGTTGTAACTAAGGAAATCTAGAGAATCATTAGGTCGTAATCAACACCTGGACTCCACAAAACTAGAAAAATCTAAAAGAAATGGAAATTTTTGGGGGGAGATACCATCTACCAAAATTAAGAAAAGAGCAGATATATAATTTAAACAAACCTATAATACAGTCATTAAAAGTTTCCAAGCTAAGAAAAACCCAGAGCCAGAATTCAGCTCATAATTCTACCAAATTTTCAAAGAGCTAATACCAGTGTTCCCTCAAATTTCTCCCATAAAATAGAAGCAGAAGTAACACTGTCAAAACTTTTTATGAGGTCACTGTTACCCAGATACCCAAACTACACAAAGATGTTGTGGAATATTGTTTTAACTAGGCAAAGATTGGTACATTTGTTTATGATGCATAATATTACTTTAACTATGTGAAATAGCATTACATTTGTTTCTGCTGTCTTTGTTAATGATGCAAAGTTGTATCTTTTTTATTTATCCTACATTTGTTTAATTATGTAAAGATGTGTTGCATTTTTTTCACCTTGCTTGCCTAAGGCACCTGATTAGTCTAATAAATGCTGAATGGCCAATAGCGAGGCAGAAAAGGAATAGGCAGGGCTGAAGGGCAAAGACAATAAATAGGAATGGGAATCTAGGCTCTAGAGAGAAGGAGGGGAGAAGGATTGAGAAAGAGAGGGACACACCTGAGACCAGAATCCAGACAGCCAAGCACTGGAGGAAGCAGGAAAGAAAGATATTCAGAAAGAAAGAAAGTTTAAAAGCCTGAAGGCAAAACATACATAAAGAGAAAAAGGTTAAGTTATTAGAGCTAATAAGAAACAAACTTAAGTTAAGGTAGAGCATTAATACTAATAATAAATCTCTATGTCATTATTTAGGCACTGGTCAGCAACTCAAAATAAAGTACACAAAGATTCAACAAAGAAAGAGAATTGCAGAACATTTTCCCTCACAAACATTGATGCAAAAACATTATTTTTAAGATTTATAAACTGAATCAAAGATTCTGAAGAGATCAAAAGAGCAAGATTTCACAAAAGAGCAAGATTAACACCATAGTGTGCAAATTGTTCAGGGAGTAGTAGAAAAGAATTATCCATAAACTGGACAAGACTTGAGCAAAAACCAATAAGATTACAAAAAATCTAAAAACCAATATCAAACTTTTCTCAAATAACTTATGAATCCTCCCACTCAACATTTATGTAAATGCAAAAATAGGCACACAAGTTAAATTTCAAAACGAATACCCAAGGCATACATTGATGCAATAATAATAAAATCCAGCTCAAATTTAAACTTATATTAAAGTTACTAATGGAGCATTTGAAACCAAGGTAATGTTACTGCATATGCTTAAAATTACATATATATAATGTTTAAGCAGTCTAAATCAAACTTAAAGATCGAAAAAAAGCAGTGCATATGATGGAGCCTTGGTTAGACAGCAGTTTGAAACATTGTAGAAGAAAAAATTAACTGATCTTCAAAGATACAAAAATAGCTGTATGGAAAATATATTGTTGAAGACGGAGGTAAAGATAATTAGGAAAAAAGGCTGTGAATCAATCAAATGTAGCTGAATATAAATGATTAAAAATGATAAAACTTCCTATGGTGGTGAGAGATTGAAAGAAGTTTTAAGAAACATAGATAATTCCTAGTTTTGCATGTTTAGTTTCTAAAAACTCATATAATGTTTCTAAGTTGGTATTATATTTAGCTTGCTAGCATCAACCATATGTAAAGATGCTGAGTTGCCTGGCAATCTTCATGATATGGTACACTTACACAACTGCTCATCCAGCTCAGAAATAATTTAGAAGTATGGAGAGAACCTGACCAACTCAGTGTAAAACTAAAGACTCAAGGAGTATATTAAAAATGGGTAATGTATGAAATGATTAGAATGTAGATATAATAAAATATATAGGTATACTGTATGATGTACCTGCAAAATGCATTGAAGACTAAGGAAATGAAGACACAGATTTTTATAGTTCAAACGTGAAGCAGACTCCACAGGCTCATATTTTTGATACTAACACTTGGCAGTATTTGAGGCCTGAGGAAACTGGGGGGCAGATCCTACTTGGAGATCATTCTCTAGGAGAACCTTTCAAGGTTAGGCTGTTTCCTCATGTGTCTTGTGCCCCTTTCTCTGCTGCAAGAACACAGTGATACAAAGAGCCTTTGCAATATGCTCCTCATGGCCCGATGGTCCAACTGCTTAGAACAAAGTAGACACAGACTTAGTTCCTCCCAATCCTGAGCCAAAATAGACCCAATCTTCTTCAAGTTTTTTCTGCCAGTTATTTGGTCACAATAAAACTTCTAGTTTGTGCATAAAGCAACCCAACATCAGCAAAGATGCCAATTTTTAAGAAGTGGGTATATAATTTATCTAAAATTGCAATAAAAATTCAGGAAAGAGCATTTGTGTGTATATATAGAGATAGATAGATAGATAGATAGATAGATAGATAGATAGATAGATAGACAGATGATAGATAGATAGATACATAGATACATAGATAGATGATAGATATATTAATTTTTAAAAAATTATGGCAACACAAAGAAAAATGTTTACATTGTTTTTAAAAATAACAAAGGAAGACTGTTTACTCAATTTTTATATGCTATATGTGAGTGATAAAAATGAAATTGTGAGCTGGGCATTACTGGTGCATGCCTTTAATCCCAGCTCTCAGGAGGCAGAGGCAAATGGATGTTAGTGAGTTCAAAGCCACATTGCTCTAAAAGAGCTAGTTCTATGTCAGGCACCAAAGCTATACAGAGAGACTCTGTCTCGAAAAATAAAAAACAAAACAAATCTAAACTAAATATTGAATAGATAAGAACTTTAAGATCATAGAATACACATATAACACAAAAAATAGGCCCACAAATGTATCTAAAAGGTATCTGAAAATATAAAATACATCTCAGTGGGGAAAAGGATTTGTCAAATATTGCTGAAACAATGAACTTTCATAAATAGTAAAACAATGTGATAGAAAGGCCTTATAAAAATTAAATTGAGAGGCAGGCCTGACTGGACCTCTACAGGAGCAGGCAGGCACAACCTGACCTCTGCAGGAACAGACAGGAGTGCCCAGCAACCCCCAGGATCACTGAGCTACCTCTGGTGTGACCAAAACCATGGCCCTGACTCCACCACGTGGAGCTACCATCTGAGCCTCGGATCCACTGGCATCTGGAGGAGTGATCACCAGAGACACAACCCCAACTACACTACCTGGAGGAAAAATGAATAGGCAACAAAGTAAAAGCACACTAAACAACACAAAAAACATGGCACCACCAAAAATTAATGGGTCTACAACAGCAAGACTTGAACACCCCAACACAGTTGAAGCAGAAGAAAATGACTTAAAAATAACTTTAGGAAAATGTTTGAGGCCCTTAAACATTAAGAGGAAATGAAAAATTCAAAGAAGTGGAGGAAAAGACAAAAAAAAAAGGAAGAAATCAACAAATCCCTTAGAGAAAACCAAGAAAAGCAATCAAACAGGTGAAAGAAATGATTAAAGTCTTGAAAACTGAAATAGAGACAATAAAGAAAACAAAAAACTCAACACACTTGACATCAAAAGAACAAATAATCCATTAAAAATAATGGGGTACAGATCTAAATAGAGAACTCTCAACAGACGAATCTTAAAGAGCTAAGAATTGCTTAAGGAAATGCCCAATATCCTTTCCCATCAGAGAAATAAAAATTCAAACAACTCTGAGATTCAATATTACACCTGTAAAATTGGCCAAGATCACAAACGCTGATGACAGCTTATGCTGCAGAGGAGGTGGAGTAAGGGGAACACTAATCCATTGCTGGTGGAAGTGCAAACTGGCAAAGCTCCTTTGGAAATCAGTATGGTGATTTCTCAGAAAATTAGTAATCTGACCTCTGTGGGCAGCTTCACATGTGGACACACATGCAAACAGATACTCATAAATAGAACTATTTAAATCTACCAGTGAAACTGGGGAGATAACTCTAAAGGATCGCATTGCTTTTCCAGAGGAACATAGAATGTGGTTCCCAGCATTCATGGCAGATGAATTAAAACATGGAACTTCAGCTCAGGGGGATCCAAATCCTGAGGCCTCTGAGAGCACCAGAATGCACATGTGCGTACCCATATTCAAATACACACAAGTACACAAAATGTAAAATAACTTTAAATTTTTTTATTTTAAAAAATTTAATTAATTAAAATCACATTACTTTAAGATAGTTCTCTGTGTGGATATTCATATAGAGGGAACTTATATGCCAATACTACAGGGCATGTTTGGAGCAGATAGCTATCATTTCTCTAATTCTAACTTTCAGATGAGTTAAATGGCTTGCTTTTTTTTTGCCAGCAGTAAAGAATTTGATATACGGAGTTACATTTGGTTTTCAGTCTAGTTAATGAAGAAGATGAGTCCAAAGTAACAGGTTCCTGTGACTTTTATTTAACACACTGCCATTTCGAAATTTAAAATTATTGCCTCTAAAAATACCCAGACAAAATTCTCAATCATCTTACCTAGCAATTGTAAATACTTGTTAGAGTGAAAAGAAACTCTCAGAGTTTAAGAATAAAAAGCACACAATGCAATAAAAAACTGACTGAAGGATGTGAAAAGTCATTTCACGACTGCTAGATGTCAAACACTTGAAAAGGTCAATATTAACAATTAGAGAAATATACCATAAGATGTCAGAAAAAGATTGGAATCTAGTAAAAATGTAGGTAACTCATAATATTTACATATTGCTGGTAGAAATACAATATAAAGACAACCATTGCATAAATCCACTTAGCAATTTCTCAAAGGCGTAGATACATAACTGCAACACAAGCCAACAATTTAACTCCTGGGGGGGTTCACTAAACATTACTGTCCACACAGGATTTTTTTTAAGAAACTTTTTATAGACACGAAAACCAGAAGCAACCTGTTTCTCACTATATGAGTTGTTGAAGAGTTTGTGGAATATCATATCAGTAGAAAGAACAAATTGTTCACTCACACAACTCATTCATCACTAGATGAATCTCTGAGGACATATTAATGAAAAGACAATCATGAAAGGTAAAAACTCCTTACTTGGCCATCTGTGTATGAAAGAAATTATTAATTTATTTATATTTTCTTTCTTTGATGTTACAGTATCCTAAAGTAAATTTTTTAACTCTATGTTCCCACCAGTATATTATATAAGACAATTATATAAGACAAGCATAATACCCTATCTCTTTAGATAAGAAAAAAAGGAATAACAAGTTTCCAGATGGGAAGAGAAAAAACAAAAGTCTTTGTTCACAATCTAAACACCTAGTAACTTAGAAAATCCCCTGTGATCTACAGGAGAGCCATAGAACTAGCAAGTGAACTAAGGTAGAGAGTGGGCTACAGGATCAATATAACAACAGATTTTATCTCTCTACACTAGCAATATAGGCAACTGGATTTTAAATTTTATATTATTTACAATAGCACTGAGTAAACAAAACACTGAAGTTACACCTAGCCAAAAAGTTCTGGAGGAGATACACAGAGGACATTTAAAATTTTGCTCAAAAAAAATTGAAGTAAATGTAAAACTAGGATGATATCCCAGTACACAGTTCAAAAAAACTAATAGTTCCACATTTCTGGATATATTCAATACAATTTCAGTCAAATTGCCTGGGGGCATCCAAATCTAAACAGTTCTAAAGACATTTTGTCAAAACCAAACTAAACCCTCTGAATGTGGGTGACAGTTGTTTGGCTGAGGCAGACTGCAGGGCCACTGGTGGTGGCACCAGGATGTATCCCTATGGTTTGTACTGGCTTTTGGGGAACCTGCTCTCTTTGGATGGATCCCTTGCTCAACCTAGATATAGTAGAGAGGACCTTGGACCTTCCCCAAAGCAATATGTCTTACCCTCTCTGAGGAGTGGATGGGAGTGGGGTAAAAGTGGAGGGAAGTGGAGAAGGGAGGGAGTGGGAACTCGGATTGGTATGTAAAATTAAAAAGATAGTTTGTTTTCTTTTTTCAAAAACCAAAATAAAATAAATGCGGATTGGAAGGACAGACAGCAAATGAACTCTGAAGAAGAACAAAATTGCACCACTTTCAGTACGTGATTCCAAAACTTCTAGTCCTGCTGGAGTGAAGTAAATGTGTCTTAGATATGGAAACGGACTAACAGGTTAATGGAGCTAAAGAGAGAGCTTAGAAATAGTCTAACATGTATACGCTCAACTGAACTTTGCCAAAGTTTAAAAGGTAATTCTGGAGAGAAAAAAATTAGTCTTTTAAAAAGTGTTGAAAGTTTGTTGATTCCTTTGTAACTATCCAATCCAAATTTTGAATAAGAACATATTGAAACTAATTCATGACTCTAAACCCTAAGCTGTTAAAATATAATATAACATACAATAAATATTTGGCAGATTTATGGTATGACATCACACACATGCCCAATAAAACTATGGTAACAAACCTGAACTCTTCAAACCTAAAATTCTGATCATTAACATATTGTAAAGTTAGAGAAATAAATAAATAAGATTATAACAAATGTATTGAAATAGCAAAACGCAAGTATAAAATAAAAATGACATAATATTAGAATGTAGCTTAAGGAAATGAAGGAAGCTTTGAAGAAGACACACTAATGGGAAAATAAGAGCTTGTTTTGTCATTGGTCATTAGGGAAATGATTGAGAACAAAGTGAAATATCACTTACCTCCAACAGTATTAATAATTTTTTCATATTTATTTATTTATTTTTCAGCCCAGCACAACTTCTACTCCTTCCTCTCTTCCCAGTCCCTTTCCTTAACATCCCCTTTGCACCACCCTCATCCACTCCTCCTTTGTTTCTTTTCAAAAAAAGGGCAGGACTCTCATGGATATTGACAAAACATGGCACATCATGATGCAGTAAGACTAAGTACATCCCATGTATTAAGGTTGGGCAAGCCAACCACCAATATGAGGAGTAGGGTCCTAAAAGCCAGCAAAGCAGTCAGAGACCAGCCTTACTTGCACTGTTAAGAGTCCCACTAGAAGACAAAGCTACACAGCTGTAACGTATATGCAGAGCGCCTAGGTCAGTCCCATGCAGGCTCCCTGATTGTCAGTTTAGTCCCTGTGAGTGCCAATGAGCCCAGGTTAGTTGGTTTTTTTTGGGCTTTCTTATGATGTCCTTGACCCATCTAGCTCCTGCAATCCTTCCTTCTTATTTGCAGCAGGATTCTCAGTACACAACCAAATGTTTGTCTTTGGGTCTCTGCATCTAAGTAAAAATATCTATTAAAGCACCAGAGTTCTTCTAGTGACCACTCTGGGAAAGAATCTGATAGTTCTCTAAGGTCCAAAGATATACATATTCTATACTCAGATATTAACCTAAGAGGAGTGAAATCATATGCCTACAGAAAGACCTGTGCATAAGTATTCATAATAGCTGTATTTTAAGAGCCAGAAACTAGAAATAATCCAAACATCTGTCAAGGCTGAATGGATAAAAACTCAGCATGAGAGAAATGAATCACTCACTTATGGACATTATTAGAAGAATTATACTTTATTAAAGAACAAGACATGAAAGTAGTCTAACTGAATAATTCCACATATGAAATGCAAAATTATCTATAGTGACAGAAAGTAGATCTTGGAGGCAGGTGAGATAATAGTGCCAGGTGGGAGTAATCACATAAGCATGAAGAGATGGTTTAGGTGGGTGAGTACTTAGTTATGACTGCAATGTTTTCATATGCATTTGCATAGGTCACTCTTTCAAGGCAACTTTGTGTACATGTGTACAATTTGCTAAAATAGTGATTAAACATCAATAAAGTTGTTTAAATAGACTTTCCTCACTTTATTAATTAGGACAATATACACACTGAATATTTGAAATCAGTGTTAAAGAAATGAAAAATTGTAAATACTTCACACACAAGGGAGGATATGTCAAGGATTTAGAGAAGATTAAAAGTGATTTGTGGAGTAAATTTTCCATTTTCTATAATTTTCACACTGGGATTTTCTACTTGTCCCTTTGTTTGAAGTCAGTACTGAGAACTCTAAAATGTTTTTCTCAAAAATTTCATATTCTGTAGTCAAATACTGGGTCTGGTATCTTTTCTTGACTGGAGGATTTAAAGTGGAGACTGCTTTTTGATTAAAAGGAAAGATATTGGCAGAAATTTCTGTCCTGCCCAGTCCCACAGTCATTCACTCCCAAAGAAATACACAGAGGTCTACATTAATTATAAACTAGTTGGCCTATTAGTTCATTCTTCTTCTTAGTTAATTCTTACATCTTAATCCATAATTCCTCTCTGTGTTAGCCACATGGCTTGATACATTTATCAGCAAGGCATATTCATCTTGCTTCCTCTGACTCTGGCTGCAGACAGAGTCATTTTCCCACAATTCCCCTGTTCTTGTCATCCCACCTATACTTCCTGCCTGGTTGCCCTGCCTATACTTCTTGCTTGGCTACTAGTTAATCAGTGTTTTATTAAAACAATATAATATAAGAGACAGGGTAGAAGACTATTGTCTCAAAGCAAAAAGAGAGCTGTCAGCAATGGTATTAAAGTTGTGTTTAAAGCAAGTTTCCTGGGCTCAGAGGTGAGAATATTTTATATGAAGCAGTTGCATGCATGAAGAGGAAGTTACTGTGATGTACTGAGTCTCAATGAAGATACCTGCCAAGAAGATAAGATGGTAGAGTTGAAGGAAGCAAATGACAAACACTGCCTTGTGACTTGACCTGAGGATCAGAACCCTCAGATAGCACACTAAAGTCCTCCAACGTCAGAGGAAGCTAATTGTCAACTTGTTTATTATTATTATTATTAT
>LOEQ01003444.1:33051-54458 GCA_001685075.1 Bramus lutescens
CACACCTTCTTTATCCATTCTTCTATTGAGGGGCATCTGGGTTGTTTCCAGATATATAATTCTTAATAACTATATAATTTAAAGACTAAGACTTAATATTAGAATATTATACAATAAACAACTGTGCAACAAATAAGGAAAATGACCTCAAAATGTAAACAATATATAAGTATCTTGATCAGAGGTATGATAAATATATTCTAAAATTTTATCAATATACAAAAATGTTTTAAGCAGAGGTAGAAGCATGCATGCATACAATATGACAAGATAACTTTGCCTAGATTGATAAATATTATAGACAAAAATAGGAACATATTCAGTATAATTTATGTTTGTATCAATATACAAGAATCTATACCTATGTAAATTGCCTATAAATAATAGTTCACAAGCATTCACTTTATTACTCACTATTATTGTTAGTGTGAGTAAGCTCACACTAATCTATTATCCCATCCAATATCTCCCATTTTCTTTTTCCAAAGAGATCCCTGAGCCTACATAATTTCCCCCAACCCGCAACCTTGTACCAATTATAATCAACTCATAAATGATATCTCTAATCCTTAGGACAAACTTTTTGGGGAGAGGGGACATTGTCTTCTAGAATTACTTCCAGCTGTTATGGGGGTGATGTTCTTTCTACGGGATTCTGTGAAAGTAAAATGATAGTTTTGTTCCAAGATTACTGTCTGGTATAATTGCAAATTGTCTCTGAGTATTCAGTAGGGTTTTTCTGAGGTTCCTATTTGGAGTTCTGGCCAGAATACTGTGAAAATGTGCACCATTCAGCTAACCAAGTTGGAACCATCTTGAACAGCTGCTACACAAAATAGGTTTAATAGTAGCACTATTAACATCATGACATCATATTAACCAAGTGGAGTCATTTGTTGTGGGGCCCCATCTTCTTCATGGAAACTTCAAAGATTACTGCAGGAAAAATCATTGTTCATTGTGGAAAACTTAAACATTACTTATATAGACATACACAGACATATATACTCAATGAAAGGTACAATAAAGACAAAGATAGGTATGAAGAAAAGTTTTTTTTTCTAAATTCTTTCTTCTTTCTGTCCCATACCAGATGGCTCTTGACATAAAACAGAAACTTAGAATTTTTCTTTTAACAATATGCTTGGGTTTAGAGAAAGACAGAGCCATTGTCCAACTCTAAAGCCAGCTCTCTCTCTCTCTCTCTCNTATATATTTTAACACCTATCCTTACAAGTCATATTCCTTTTTCTTGATGATTTTTGGATAGTTATTTTTTCCTTCTGTCAGCATCCAAACCTCCAGGAAAGGGTCTCTTGAATATTTGAAGATGTGTATTTTCCTGTAAAGACAAGAACAGAACCCTGCCCCAATCCTTATGAGGTTTCCTTATCAACTGTATGGCTTTCACAGTTGTGGATGAGCTGTAATTTCTCTTTCTCTAGATGTTTCTCTTTCAAACAGAATCTTTATTCATTTTAATGCTATCCATAGCTTTTCTTCTCCTGTGGAAACTAGAGCAAAACCCCTTCCTCAATATATCACATCTCCTGGCTTCCATTCTGAGGTCAACACATCCTTGAAACAAACTGGCTGATTTAATTCAGAAGACTTTTCTATTATCCAATGACTCATGATGCTGTTGTCCCTTTCCCATTAGCGTTAAGAAAATTCAAGGTTAATAAAGCAGTATGTAATCTATTTCTGGGGGAATTTTCCATTCCTATCTGTTTGTTTAACAAATCTATTATAGTTCAATTTTTTCATTCCACAACTGTCTGACCTATAGGATTGTGTGGTATACCTATAACATTCTTTATATTATAATAAGTATAAAAACTGCTTCTTTTTCCTAGAGTCATATGCTGGACCATCACCAGTCTTTATTTGACATGATGACCATAACTTCTAATATATGTGTGATTACTGAATCAGCCTTTTCTGAGCTTAAAGCAGTTGCCCACTGTAAATCTCAGTAAGTATCAATGGTGTGGTTACATATTTTAATTTTCCAACTTCTGCAGACTGGAACATGTCCATTTTACAGATTTTCTCCCTTTGAGTGCCCTTTGGGCTAGTCCCTTCAGGCAATGGTGTTTGATTATAGAAAGAACAAGTAGAACATCTCTTTATAATCTCCTTAGCTTGTTGCCATGTAATAGAAAACCTTTTCTTTAAACCTTTGCTATTGAAATGATGTTTCTTATGGAATTCTGAGGCCTTCAGCATATTTCCAATAATTAATTGATCAATTTCTGCAATACCTTGTGTTAGAGGACATGTCAGACCCTTGTTGTATCAGGTATGTGTTATGTATATGGGACAAAGCCTATTCTTGGTTATGTCTTGAACCTGTATGATTAATGAAGTAAACTATGTATGATCTGTTATAAATTCAGTGGTTTCAATATGCAAAGCAATCTTTCTGGATATTGTGAATCAGTTACTATTTTAAGAGGTTCTTTAAAATCCCTTAGCACCATGAGAACAGCATATTATTCTGCCTTTTGGACAGAATTATAATGGCTTTGTTCCACCTTACTTAATTCTTCTGATTTGAAACCTGCCTTCCCTGATTTCTTTGCATCAGTATAAAAATGTATGGGCTCCAGTTATTGGAGCATCACATACAGTTTGGGAAAAAAATCCTAGAAGTTCTCTTTATGAGGTTAAGTCCATCACTTTTGGGATAATTGCTATTAATTTCTCTCAACAATATAGCACAAACACTTTGCTACGGTTCATTGTCTTACCATAACTCTTTTTTCTTTCATCAATGGAAAAAGGCATTATAATCTCTGCTGGGTCTATTGACAAAGTCTCAATTTATCTTTTATAATTAAATCAGGACACTTTTTCCACATAAGGTTTTAATTTTTACTTGATTTATGTGGTAAAAAGACCCATTCTAAGATAATATCATCCCTCTGCATTAAAATTCCTGTAGGAGAAATTATGGAAGGCAATATGACTAGAATATAATTAAGATTTGGGTTCACCCGATTCACGTGTGCCTACTATAAATTTCTCCTCAACAATTGTCAATTCCTTTTCTGCTTCAGCTGTTAATTCTCTGGGAGTATTCAAGTCTTTATCACCATCTAAAGTTTTGTTTGAACGAATTATGAGATTAGGTGTTATCCCAACAGCCTGTCATAGACTGGAAATTACTCTTAACAATCTTTAAAAGTCATTAAGAGTTCATAACTAGTTTCTCCTAATTTGTGCTTTTTGTGTTCTAATTATCTATAAACCTATTTTATAAGCAAATAATTGACATACTCTCCTCTCTGTATTTTTTCAAGAGCAATTTATAATCCCCATTTTGGCAAAACTTTCTTTACTTCTTCAAATATTCTTTCTAAATTATCCATGTTTGAATCAAATAGCAAATTGTCATCCATGTAACAGTAAATTATAGATTTAGGAAATTGTTTTTACTATTTCCAACAACTAACTTACAAAATATTGGCATAGGGTGAGGCTATTGAGCATTACCTATGGAAGGATAGTCCACTGGTATCTCCTAGTAGGTTGAGAATTATTATAAGTAGGCACTGTGAAGTTAAATTTTTCTCTGTCCTTTTCTTGGAAAGGTATAGTGAAGAAACAGTCTTTCTCAGTTAACCATTTTAATGGTAGGACTGTTGGTACCTCTAAAGGTTTACTAGTTTCTTTGTGTTCTTGTACAGTCTGAATAACTGGTGACCTTTGTGTATAGTACCATATAATATCCATCCCAGAATTATGAGTTCCTGGGACTGAAGGAATGTTAATCTGGGTATTCCATTGCTGTAGCAGGTCACAACCCCATAAATTCACTGCAATATTAGCCGCTTATGGCCTCAGCTTTCCTCTCTGAACTTCTGACCCTATGCAGTCCATTCATCTCATGATTTAAGTTGAGATATTGTTCCAATTTCTAGTAATTGAACATCTGCCTCTTGAAGAGGCCAATTTGGATGCCAAGATACTTGAGTAATGATACTCATGTCTGCACCTGTGTCTATCAAATCAACAATTACAGAACCATTATATGAACTCTTTGCTTTGGTCTTTGATCATTTATAGAAGTCTTCCAGAATATACATTTACTATCAAAAGTCTTTATTTATCATCCATGTTTATTCCATCATCCAGAACAGTATGATCTTTTACAGAAGTCTCTGGATATTTTAACTTTTCTGGTGAGACGTGTCCTCCACAGGGACTGGGAATGAATTGACCACTTTTGGCTTGGGGGCCTGAGAGAGGCCCCTCAAGAAGTTTCCCAAGGATATTGGGTTGCCTTGTCTGTCTTTTGTTGATTTGCATTCATTGGTCAAATGTCGGCCTTTGCCGCACCTTCTACATATACATGAAGGCTGGGTCCTCCTATTCTTGCTATTCCCAGAGGAGATATTATTCTTAAAATTTTCTTGTCTATAATCCCTTCTCAGATGTCCTATTCTACCACAATTAAAACATTTGGTTATTTTGATGTCTCCTCATTCCTTCTGAAATTTTTCTCCTACCCAAGATTCAGTATTATAGTCAAATGTCTTAATGTTCATGGATGCAGGATCCTTTCATCCATAGGTGCTGATCTACCTTTAAAGGCCCAAGTATCTTTGTGTATTCTGAGTTGGCATTTTCAAAAGCCAGAGATTTAATAAGTACTCATCTCACGTCTGAGTCTGTTACTCCTATTTGTACAGCTTTAGTTAATCTTTGTAAAAAATAAATAAAGTCAGTAAAATGTTTAATAAAGTCAGTTAAAATTGCCCTATTTAACCCTGGTATATGATTCAATTCATTTTCCTGTTCTTGAATCCTGTCCCAAGTATTTAAGGCTGCTTTTGGCACAGGGACAAGGTATGTTCATTGTAAAGAGCTTGAACTGGTGAATCAGTATAAGTATTCTCACCAGGAAATTGATCCTGGGAAGTCTGAAGCCCTTTTGCTTTTCCCTGTTGTTCTAAAATTTTGTTCTTCCCTGAAATAACATTTAAAATCAATTGAGGCCCATCATCCAGGACTGCTGAAACTAACTGAAGATAGTCATGTTGTGTTGCCTTAATACTAGAAACCCCTATCTTTATCATCTCCTTAACAAATGCAGGTCATAAATATGACAGCTTGCTTAATTTCTTTTATATCATTCATTCCTATAGGTATCATATACCTTTTTTGTATCCTTCTGGGCCTTTACAACTTGATGCTTTGTCAGAGTAGATTACAGGGTACAAAGCTAAAACCATGGGTAAGTAATCTCTGATAGCTTTGGTGATGTTGAATTTTGTCATTGTGCCTTCTTTCCTTGTTTATCAGCTCCAAAAATGTCTTCAATCATTTCAAATCTTTATATCATTGTCTTTTGTAAAGCCTGAGTTTCCTGGCCTGTATTTTTTTTTAGTGATTTCACTGAGGCACCTAGCTTCTGGTCCTCATTCTGTACATGTGATTTCCATCAAGAAGACTGGAAATTTGAAGTAATTAAGAACCTTATTATTATTATATTAACAGTGTGTGTGTGTGTGTGTGTGTGTGTGTGCATGTAGCCTTTATATACCGGTTTCCACTATGACCTCTGAGCCTTTGGTCCAAGAGTTGTGCTGTGGATGTATCAATTGCTGTTGGACACGACATGGTCACATGATCTATGCATTTCTTATTTACTTTTCTGCAATACTTTCTACATGTTACAAGGAGAAATCTTGATGATAGGCTATACTAATCTGTAAGTGTAAGGATAAATAATTAAAATGCAACTTTGAGGATACTGATATATATTAAAGTTGCAGATCTCCACTAAGATATATGACTTCTTTATCCATAGATATCTGGCTGGGTTTGCATACAAGGCATGGTTTCCCTTTTGTTGGGTGGGCATCCTCCAAAGGTATGCATGTCACCATTGCACTCTAAAGAAAAGCATGCCAAATTGCTCAGTATTTTGGTATGTAGACATCATAATTATGTATTAATATTGGTTGCTTTTCTCATTTGGAAGCTTATGTAGTACCTTCTATTAACAGGGAAGTTACTCCTCCAGGAGAAGGCTTTCAGAGTAGATACAGCTGATATCCTCTGGGTTCTGTGTCATGAGTACATTGTCTTAAGCAACAGAAACTTACCCTCAATCTTTTGGAGGCAATGCAGAGCAACAGCAACAGATTATGTTTGGGAAGTTAGTGCAGCAACCCTGACCAACACCTCAAAAGTGGGTCGCTAATGACTAATGTTGGGCTTTTGTTACATAGTGTATGGAGGCTATGGCTCTTGGGCTAGCATTACCAGACTATATTGGAAAATTTCATTTATATATATATATATAATTTAAATAAAAAAAATGTAAATACACACACATACATAAAGTACTTTGATCCATTTGTTGTTAGTTTTCATGCAAGGTGATAGATGTGGGTCTAAGTTTATTTTTCTGCATGTGGACTTCAGTTTACCTATTATCAATTGTTGAAGATGTTGCCTCTTCTCCTGAGTATGTTTTTGGCATCTTTGTTGAATATTAGATGGCTTTAGTTATGCACAGTCACATTTATGACTTTATTTTTGTTTCACTGGTCCTTAAGTCAGTTTTTTGGGGAGTATGGTATTCATTTCCATATTTTTTCATTACAATGGTTCTGTAATAATCTTGAGGGCAGGAATGGTAAACCTTGCTACATTGTTTTTGTTGCTCAGGTTTATTTTGGCCATCCTTTTATTTTATTATTTTATTTTGGCTCTTTTGTGGCTCCATACTAATTTTAGGATAGTTTTTTTTTCTTTTCTTTTTCTTCTAGTTCTGTGTAAAGTGAGATGGAGATTTTGGCTGAACTAGCATTAAATCTATATGGCTTTGGGTAGCATGTTTATTTTCACAATGATAGTTTTATCAGTCTGTGAACATTATATTTTTTTTCATTTTGTAGTACAAAATCTCTCTCTTTCTTCAGAATCTTAAGTTTTGTTTTTTTGTTTTTGTTTTTTGTTTATTTATTTTATTTTATTTTATTTTATTACTTTTTTTACTGTAGAGGTCTTTCAACTCTTTGGCTAGGTTTATTCTAAGATCTTTTATTTTCTTTGTAGTTGTGAAGGGCAGGTGTAATCATTTTCTCTCGGTGTGTTGTTGGTGAACAGAAACGATACTGATTTTTACAAGCTCATTTTTTATCTGACATATTGATGAGATTGTTGATCATTTCTACAAGTTTTCTGATAGAATTTTTGAGATCTTTTGTAAATGGGGATATTTTGACTTATTTTACTCCATTTTTTATCTTTTTTTTTTTGAATGGCTTGCTCTTCCAGCTTGTGCTCCAAGTATGATGGGATATCAACTCTGTCTCATTCCTGATTTCACTGGGGTTATTTCATGCATTTTTCAAATTAGGTTGGTGTTGACTTTGGATTTCTCATTTATAGGTAGGTTTATGATACAGAGATAGGCTTCTTATAGCCGACTGGTTCTCAACATGTGCTTCACATTCCCTTTGGGGCCACATATTGGATATCCTGCAGAACAGATATATACATTACAATTCATAACAATAAGAAAATTAGAGTTATGAAATAGCAACAAAATAATTTTATGGTTGGGGCCACAGCACTAGTAATGTTGTGGACCACTACTAGTTGAACTCTCTCTAAAACTTCTCAAAAGGCAATTTGGAAGTTGATGAAGGCTTTACCTACATCTATTGAGATGATCAAGTGTAATTTTTTGTTCAAGTCCATGTATATAGTTTATAACATTTCTTGACTTGCATGTATCAAGCCATCCCTGCTTCTCCAGGATAAATCAAACTTAGTTCTAGTGTATGACCACTTTAATATATCTCTGAATTCAGTTTACACTAAGTTTATTGAGAGTTTTAAAAGCTATGTATATAAGGCATAGTTTTAATTTTTGTTGTCGCTGTGCATTTACCTGATTTTATTGCTAGAGTGATACTGACCTCAATGGGATAAGGCAGAAGTGCTCCTTCTGACACTTGTTTAAAAATACTACCAGAAGGATTTCCTCTGGACTTCATTTGAAAGTCTGGCATAATTCTGCTATGAATCTATCTGGGTCCAGACTACTTTTAATTGTAAAACTGTTCACAGTCTCCTCATTTGTTGTGGGTCTGCATATATTGTAGACATCTTGGTTGAATTTTGGCTTTGTGTATATATCTAATTTCTGTTAATTTGGGTCTTTCTTTTAATTAGAAAAAGTTCTGTTTATCTTGCTTAATATTTCAAAGAACCAATTCTTAGATTAATTAATTCTTTGTGTTGTTTTCTTTGCCTCTATTTTATTAATTTCTGCTCTAATTTTTATTACTTTTTGCCATCTGCTACTTCTGGGTTTGTTTTTTTCTTGATTTTCCAAAGTTTTGAGTTGCATCATTAAGTCATTAATTGTGTTTTGATTTCTTTAATGAAGGCACTTAAAACTATGAATTCCCCTTGGAGGACTGATTTCAGTGTGTCCCAGAAGTTTTCCTGTGCCATGTTTTCATTTTCATTTAGTTCCATGATAATTTTATTAGCTTCTTGTTTCTTTTTTTGACCCATATATCATTTGTTAATGAGTTGCTTCATATCCCCAATTTTGTGTGCTGATTTTAAATTTTATTGCATCATGGTCATATGGGATACATGGAATTATTTCTATCTTTCTGAATTTGTTAAGATTTGTTTTGTGTTCCAGGATATAGTCTGTTTAATATAAGCCTCAATCTGTTTCTTAGTAGAATTGCATACCTTCATGTTTGGGTTGAATACTTTGTACCTTCATGTCTTTTTGATATATGCTGCCATTTAATTCTGATGTTTTCCTGTTAATTTTTTGCTTAGATGACCACTTTACTGAAGAATGTAAAGTATTAAAATCATATGCTATTATTGGGTTGATTTGAACTTGTGTCTTTGATTTCAATAGTATATGTTTTAGGAAATTGGGTGTTTAGGACAGTGATGTTTTCAAAATCACTGATTGGTCATTTTAAAGTGTTCCATACTTCCTGAATGTTTCCTTCCTGTGTTTAAAAAAAATGTGTATTCTTTACTCATTTTGCCTAGATCCTCTACTTTATTTTGAGTCCTGATAGACAAAATAGATTCAAGAAAAACCTGACATACCTCTGGTGGCAGCCTCACATAAAAAAGAAGGAAGATTTTGCTTTTTTCCTACTTGCCTCATTCTCTCTAACAAGTTCATTTATCCCACTGCTGAGTCATTACTTCACTGATATTAGAACCTAATTCTTTGGGATTCCATTGTACATCAAAGATGAACTGAGAAATCTGGCCTGTGAACTGAACATCTATTGCATTACTGTCCATTTCATTAAAAGGTAGCCATTTTGTTTACCAGACTTGATAACAGATTACAAGTTAGTCTAATAAGTCTCATTTGGAGGTATAAGTGTGTGTGTGCATGTGTGTGTGTATGTATGAATGTGTGTGTGCATGTGTGTGTGTGTGTGTGTGCGTGTGCATGTGTGTTGTGTGTGTATGTGTGTGCATGTGGGGGGGAAAGGAGAGCTTGAAGGAAGGGAATATGGAAGGAAAATGCTGCTTGCAGTAACAATAGGTAATTAAGCAAAAAATCTCAGTGTTATCTATCTCCATACTATGCTAAACACATCAATTTTATGAAAAATTCCAGTGTTAAAAGCAGCATACCTCCTTGTGAGGTATTTGTAATGGAGCCTAGAAATTCCCCCAAATAATCCAGGCTTTTAATCCTTTTCATGTTGTTCACCAGTATTCGATGAAAAGATCAATTTCTGAAGAAACCACATGCCTTAAGTTCATAATAGAGAAAAGCTAAGCAGGAATCAAGCTGGAAACATCCTTCTTAAAGGCTAGCTTTCAGAGTCCAGAAGGTGATAAGCATTCTGCTGGCAGAGAAGAGGCATAAAAAGTCATACTTAGCTATGAAATGTATGATGTACAAGACCAACTCTGCCAATCAAGACGTACTCACCTGCTGTAGAAATTCCTACAACCAGTAGCCTTTAAGTTACCTGTCCACTTGACGTGGCCTTTTATACTATTTATGCCGACGTAAAGCGCTCGTCCTGCCTCTTTTCTGGCTGCAGAATTCAATTGATGTTCTCGATTCCAGTAGAGGATATTGATTTGTGAGTCTATCCCTAAATAAATGACCCTCTATTATTCTCAGTTCTGAGCTAGTGTGGGGATTTCTTTTAAGCAAATCTTCATTCACCTTGCTAGAGATACGTGTCAGAGGCTACAAGAACACATTACTCTTGCAGAGGATCTGGCTTCAGTTCCCCAACACCTACATAATGGATCACAGCCACCTGTTACTCAAAGTCTGTGGTATTCAAGACTCTTTGCAGGCATCCAAGAATGTCATGTACATACACACACACACACACACATAGACATGTAGACACACAGGCACATACACAGTGTATGTGCGTAAATATGAGAATACATGTACACAAATTAAATAGGTACATCTTCTAAAAACAAATTTGGTACTTGGAGCATCCTACCTGACTCCAGGGACAGATCTGACTGATGTGGTAATGGATAAAGAAAAGACAAACACAGACAAACACACAGGAAGAAAGTTGGGGGCCAAGTGGACTGGGCTCTTAACTGGAGAAACCTCAGTCATCTGGAAGCTCAGGATATTTATGGGATAGAATTGAACAGAAAGGTGAGGTTTTTGCATACAGGTATACAAAAGGCAGGTTATTATATATAGATGCAAAGGGAAGCAGAATTTATGTATACTGGTGGATCAAGGGGCGAATTGAGTTTATCTCCACAGGAGCAGTTTATGTAGGTGAGCAGTTTTGTTACTTTAAACCTTCTTGAAGAGAAAACTATGGTAAACATTTTCTGCACACACCATCAACATCTACACACGAACCACAAGGGAAGGCTTTGCCATTTCCCCTTGATTCCTTCACTCAAAAAGAAAAAAAGAGTTTGTCATTATCGCATTGATCTAAGGCTCCAGGGCATTTGACATGGCAGGCTCATATCAACATATACATTCACTCAAGGTTTCAGTTACTCTGGGCTTTCTCTGCCACCTACATAGCATTATTATGGTAGCAAACAATTGGCTCTCTTGAATGAATTTGAGACACATTCCCATTCTAGTAAATGAGTCTTCTATAAAATAAAAAAGAAAAAAGTCAGGAAAAAGAGGAAACATTACCATTACTTCGGTATCCATAAAGAATTCTACTACCTGCTAATGGATAGTTCCAATCTAGTGGTCACAAAGATCACCCTGCTCAGACCAAAAGGGCCACAAAACAAAATCAAATATCATCAATATGGTAAACGAATGGTAGAGAGAATACTGATAAGGATGGGAAGATTGTAAAAGAAATGACCATATGGTCAATGGTAATGCAAACATATGATATACATTCACAAAACTGTCAAATAGCATAATTAATTGTTATAAAACTTTAAGTCAAAACACAAAAATCACAATGTAATTATCCTTCAAAACCTGGGCTGATCCTGATTCTGGTATCTAGACTCAAATTCCAGCTGCGCTAACAAATTGTGGATTCCTGGGCAAATTACCTACATTATTCTTGTGTTAATTCTCTTCTCTTTAGAATTCCACTACAGACATTTTGCTCACAGAGATGCCATAAGGATTACAAGGCAAAAAGGAATGTGTCAAGTATGCAACACAGTGCATGGCCCATTGCAGGCATCCACCGTCTTTTTCTTCATTTCCCCTTACTTCCTTATTATCAAGTATCTTAAACCAAGCCCAGAGCAATGTTGTTAACATACACTATCTCTTGAAGCTGCAGCAAAGGTAGTATGAAATCTATAGGATGACTTAAAACGTCACAGAAGAAACAATCTACAGTCACTCCATACCTGATGATTCGGCTAAAATTAATGAAAAGATGCCTGTAACCATCACTAAGATCTCTAGCAATCTGCCTTTTTCAGTAGAATCATTTTCAGTTGAGGACAAATATTTTTCCTCAATAACAAGTTTTATGTTTATGCAAAAGTATTAACTTCTTTATTTCATGAGATGGTCCTAAGACCATCCCTTCTACTTACGGCTAAGAAATGCAATCTGAATGGATAAAATTCAGAGATTAGTACAAATTATACAGGTTAAGTACATTCAATATGCAAGGGAAATATAATTGCCACCTATAGATAGAAATTGCCTTTGAAAACATTTGTAATACACCACGTCTAGGCATCAAGTTTTCCCATGCTTTGATTTTCAATATTGCTAAAGGCTATGAATATTAATTATTTAAAGAAAATCATTTAAATGTTCAATTTAAAATGTCAAGTAAAATAAAACTGGTGTACACCCTAATCCCAGCTCTTGGGATGCAGAGGCAGGCAGTGCTCTGTGAGAGGCAAGCCTTGTCTACAGAGCGAGTTCTAGGACATCCAGGACTACACACACAGAAACCCTGTCTTGAAAAGCAAAAACAAGGAAACCTAAAAAATAAAATAAAATAAAATCAGCCAAATGATTTAGTTTACGTTTTCCAATATTACTAATATGTAACAACTCCTGTTATCAGCCTTCATGGAAATGTAAGAAAAAGCAGTAAGAAATAATGTGAGTAGAATGACTGTGAAGTCATCCCCTAGAAGACTTGGGTAACATTGCAAGAGAGCAGGGAGGATATAAGATACAGAAGACATCATAAAGGGCTGGAAACTCCATTTCTAGACTTGACACAACTACTACTATATTCATGAATGAATAACAACTGTGGTCACCTGCACTGGGACCACACAGTATAGGTTCTCCCAAAAATCGACCAAGGAAGGGGATAGGACTCACAGTGATTTGAGCCTTACCTCTGAACTATTGGCCAAGGATAGATTCTGACAGACAGGGAACCAGTGAGTTGCATATTCTCTGTTGAGCCCAGAAGACTACAACAGATAGCTCCACACCTGTAGTGACACAGTTTGATGTCAAATAGGCACAAAACAGATACGGACATCAAAGATAGATGTGGGCAGCAGTTGTGGTAAATAGGGTGGCAGCGACGTAGGGGAGAGAGAGAATTTGGTATGTACTGTTGACACATACAGTTACATAAAAATTTAATTAATAAGGACAGCTAAATAAGAAATCAAACAAGAAAGAAGGAGGTTAAAGGTTCTAAAAACACACACGATGCTAGTGAAATCCCTTAGGAAAACTGGTAATTTGCTAGGAAATTAAAGTTTTCAACTTTGGGATGAAGCAAATTCACTGACAGGAATCCAGTCCACAAAGAAGCAAAGCAAAGCTTGTATCTCTTTTCCTAATTATATAACTGCTACATTTTTATTACACTAAAAACTTGAAGTAGATTAAATATTAATGAATAAACATACAACAGGTATTTTGTAATGGAAAATTAACAATAGGACAAATAAAAGTGACATCAATATACACAACTTTGTGGATGAATCTCAGAGAAAGCATGTTGTGCAAAAGAAGTCAGCTATTCAAATTTCATTAAGAACAAGCTACAGAGCCGAGAAAACAATAGAAACCCGATTGCTGTGTTCTTGGTTTGCAGAGAGACATGGTACACAAGAGTATGAATAACAGAAATGTTCTTTGTTACAATGTTGCATCATAGGTGTGCAACAGTAAGCAGCACACTGCACATCCACAACTCCTAGAATATTTTATGGAAGCTATGCCTTAAGATGGTTAATTTTATATTAAGACAGAAGCATTTATGAATGAGATTAATATTCAAAGTGATGAATTTTGAGTAAAGTCGGTAGCCTTCCAGAATGAGGACGAGCCTCATCTAATCATTTAAAAGCCTGAATAGGGAAAAAGACAATGTTATAGTTTCATTAATTAACTTGCTTCAGAATTCACCTGCACCTTATTATCTAGTTTATCACCTTTTGATTTGCAAATACATCATTGTTCTTCCTGTATGTACTATAGATTTGAGGCTTGACAGTGTTTACGATTTTAGAGCAAATACCTTATGGTGTATGTGTGTGTGTGTGTGTATGCATGTATGTATGTGTGTATATGTGTATATATACATCTGTCCATGTATCTACATATATATTCATAGTCAGAAACTGAAAAAGCAGAAATAATATCCAAGCATCCTATCCACTGTGATTTTCTATAGAATCAGACTAATATATAATTCACAAATATCATCATTATCAACATCATCATCAGAATAATAATGATAATAGCATATGATGTGAGTTTCCAAGAATAATTTGGCAAATACTTTACAGGAACTCTTCCAAGTTAATAGATTCCATTCCAACTAATTTTCATAGTGAAATATTCAAGGGTTGCCAAAAATGTTGATTTGTCTTGATGAAATTTGAATATTTTTACTTATAGGAAAATGAAGTTGAGCACTTCATACAGTTTATTCCAACTGGCCCCTTGTAATCTCGCTCCTTTCTTCATGAGTTTCAAAGTTACTATTCTCCACTATATACATCTACTTTAGAGCATCAATTTTATGATTGTACTCCTGTCACAGACTTTTATTTAGACCCCAATCCATCTGAAGTCTCAACTGAAAGCTCTAGAAATTCCACAAGGCCTCTCCAACTGGGCAAGGTCTGATTCCACTTCTACCTTCCCAGCATCTGGTTCTTAAAACCTCTGCTTTTGTATTTGGCCTTTTCCTGTAATGTCTACAGTATTCTTGACACCAGAGTGCAAAGCTTTAACTCAACGATCAAATGGGACAAAGGCACTGTGTTTGGATCACCTCGCTTGGTGACAGAAATTTAGACCTAGATGCTCTATTCCCTCTATGCAGTTCCTTCCTTGATGTCTTTCTTAAGTCTCATCCATTTTCCAAACATCAAAATCAAACTTGCCTACTTTCTGATTGGGCTGTATTTATGGGAACTGAAAACTAGAAAATACCATCAAAGGAAATAGCTACAAATCCTGAGTAACGCCACGGTTTCTTTTCTCTGGAAAGGGACTAGGAGCCTCCGTTCTGCCTCTTTGCTCCTGCTCCTGCATCTCTTCTACCACGTATTTGAATAATCTGTATTTAACAATCTCTTTCACCAGAATCATGCAGAGCAACCATTAAAAACAAATCCTACCAGATCACCCAACTATAGGCACCTTTAACAGCTTTCAACCACAGGCTGACCAAATTTCAGACATCAGTATTGACCTGAAAGACTGTTAAAATGCCTATCATCTATCTTTCCATAGCTCATCAACATCCACTGCCCTGTTGTTTCCACTGCAGTCCAGTTATGAGGACTTAAAATACCAACCCTCTCCTGCTATCTGGCACTGTGTTCACTGTGCTTTTTCTCTCTGTTCTTTAACTTTTGTTGGCTAAGCCAACAACCCGTTCCTTCTTGACCATAGTATGTAATTTGAAACCATTTTGTTACTGATTATTCATTTTGCTTTGCTTCTAGTATGTATCACAGTATAATAATTACAGGGTCACACGCAAAGATTTGGCACAAGTAAATAAAAATAAAATGTAGTTAAGCAGAGAAGGAGCAGAGGGAAAGACAACACAAGCAAAGTCAATGAAACTGCAGAAAACAGAATATTAATAGTTGGGAAAAGGAGAGAAGTGAAGGAGTAGGTTAGACGTGGATCTTGTTTTATGAAGTTTTTGGTAACTGAGTGAATTTATTTTTACTATGCAAATAATCATGAAATGGCCTACAAAGTTTTGATCTTGATTTTACACTGATCAATATTTTTCAACCAAGTTTCCATCCAGTGCATTAAGCATGCACTGATAATATCGTGTTTCATGGTTACATTCACGTGGCAGAACTTTTCATTGTAATTCCATGCTTTGATTACTGTGTCTTCGGTCTTCTTGACTCCTTAAGATAAATTCTGGGCCTTTGAAGCCCCCCCCCATTTTACTCAATAGATAAGCAGATATCAAAATTTAGGATTCATAGAATATGTACATTAATAAGACTTAATATTCTGATTTTGAAAGTATTCTAAGCCTAAGCTTTGAAATTTCTGAATAACCAGTGCCATAGAAGAATGCCATGTTTTGTCACACTCTCTCCAATTCAGGTGAGGGTGATGATCTTCGATAGTTTGGTAGATGTCTTGGTAGTTTAATTGTAAAAGAAATTGAATATTCTTTTCTGCTTTGTGTATCTCAACCACTTCCAAATAATAGACATATTATTTTACCAGAATTTCTTCTCTGAATATATTCATACTTTAAATAATTCTCTATTAGTACTTACAAATAAACAATTAGAAAACCTGAAGTACCTATATCTTACTAATACTAGAATAATTTTGCTTTGTGCCTTACTATTACTGTTCTGCACATGAACAAAAAACAGTATTATATGGAGTGATTTGCTGACATCTCGTTTACACAATTAGAGGTCTTTTGTTCTCTGTTTCAAACTGCTTGCCAACATATCCATTTTGTATAAGGTTACAGAGTTTTCTTTAATTTCTTTTTGAGACATAGTTCACTCTGTAGCCAAAGCTTTTCACTACATGTTCCAGGCTGCTACCCAGTGCAACATTTGCCTGTCTGAGCGCCCTGAATTCTGAGTTTATGGACTTGGGTCATTGTATCTGGTTTACAGGCATTTATGGTGGGTATTATAGTCTTAATAGTTTTTTATTTTTATTTTTATTTATTTTATATGATAAATATAAATATAACATGGTTCAATCTAATTTTATTTATAATTCTTCTTGTGTTATACTTAGAAATGATATCTCTACCCTACTGTAAATTTATTTCTGAATCCAAAACATATTCATACATAGATTTTTTGAGGCATTTTTTTCTTTTTCTCTTGATATATTTATGACATATTTATAAATATAATATGACTATACTATATCAATAGTTTTTATGAGATTTAGTTGCTTCATTTTAGATTATATGTATATATATAAATATAATCACACACACACATGAATATATGTGTTTATGGGCGTGAGGATATGAATACATATATCTTCTTAGTCCAGAAGTGTAAATTGCATCCCCTGGAATCAGAGTTGCAGGACATGTAAACAGCTCTGTGGGTGCTCTAATGCTTAGGTTATCTATTTCATAAATACGGTTTGAAATCTATAATAGCCTTGTAAATAAAAAAAATCATAGGCTAACAAAGAAAACTGAGAAAGGTCTAAGTGATTGTAACCACTGAACAGTCTTGCCATTCTCCCATAATAGCACACCTAAATGGCTAGTAATTGAATAAATAGAATCAAATTACATACTGTGTATCCCCAAGAGTACCAGATTCCTGAGGCGCTAGCTGTTCACATGGCTAATGTAAGAGGATTATTTGAACCTCGGAGGATCAGGCCTGCATGGCAGTGTAGTAAGACCTTGTCTCTTTAAAAACAAAATATAAATTTATATGCATCACTAACTTTTACTTGAGATTTACTTAGCAACAACATTAAATGCTCAAAGTATGTTATATAACATCACAGTTTACATATAGATCTTAATATATTTAATATATTTTAAAAATATGCATGATTTTCAACAATACCAAATGTGTTACTTTCTATTATTTAAAATGGCACAATGTTAAATGATTCTCTGAGGCTGTTTAGAAAGAGATCATGTTAGATGCAAAAATCTCACTCATCTGAAGACTAGAATAAATATGAAGAAAAAGGCTTCCTGTGGAACAGGGATGAGAGCAGATTTCAAAGCTTTGTTCCACCCTGTTATAATTCATCCTGCACTTCACACAGAACACAGAAATCTGTCATTAAATGTTCATTGATGGGTTAGAAAACATGTTTCAAGGTGTTTTAATAAGGTATGCAAATAAAATCACACAGCTAACAAATGCCTTTTATAATTCTTATGGCACATGAGTGTTTAATCACTTTAAATCAGCAATTAATTCTTGTTCATGCTTCCATTTAGACATTGAAATTGTGGATTGTAACACTCAAACTATAAAATGCAAGGCTTTTTATCTGAAAGAGTCTGCAGTCAAAGGAGAAATGTACACTCAACCATTACGAGAGCCCTAAGAATTCCAAGAAGAGAAGTTTGTAAGTTCCACATTCTTCCTGCTTACCCTTTCATTACAACTTAATGCCCTTTCACCCTCAGTACTCAAGACCAAAGCCTCAGGAAATGTCAGCGCAGCAGAGAAGCCCTTCCATAAAGCCCAGCAATTCCAAAACAGCTTAGACACACTGCTCCCATGGACTTGTAATGGGCAAATGGATATCATGGTGATTGTTTTAGGTAGAATGTAGAATTCTTTTAGAAAACATATTCAACTTGAAAAAAACTAAAATATGATTTTTAAACTCTTTTACCTGGAATGATAATTTTCTTTCAAAAAATATTTAAAGGCTTAGGACATCGTGTCATATTAGAATAGTTACCTAGATTACACAAGCACACACACGCACATACACACAAACTTATGCATATATAAAATATATGTATTCTTACATGAATTTTATTTTGATACAAAAGACTTGGGTTGTTGATAGGAGTATCAATGTATGTATTCACTGCAATATCTGGCAATTTTTAATATGGCCCTAATGTTTAGATTTACCTGTTTAGTAAATATCTTTTTCATGCAAGAGCCAGAGGATCAGGGAGTTGACAGTAAGATCATGACTGCTAGTATTGTCTGAAACTGCACCCATAAAATCTCACCCATGTGAATATCCGAATGTGAACCTAGCAAGATCAATACAAACAGAAACACCAAAGTGGATAGGAAAAGCCCACGAGGCCTCAGTCCTATACAACATATTATAGGCAACTAAGAAAAGCTGGAGGCAAGAGAGGTGGACTTCTCCAAAGAAGAGCACTCCAATTGGTTGTCTAGTACTAAATAATCAGCCCCAAAATATAATTACAAGACATTTTATACAGACTGAACAGGTTATATTTAGGGAAATGTGCATATATGTATATGCATGCAATAATAATTAGTGAAAAAAGGGTCATTAATTTGAAAGAGATCTAGGAGGGGTATATGGGAGAGTCTGGAGGGAGATAATGCAAGGTATAAATAGTGTAATTATATTATACTATCAAAAGTTAAAAAATCTTTTTAAAATTTATCATAACCTCACAAAAATGTGGCAAAGGCTGACAATGAAAAGCAAGAAACAACATTAAATATCTTTCCTAGCTAAGATTTGATTGCTGTGAACAGGCACCATGACCACTACAACTCTTATAAAGAAAACATTTAGTTGGGGTGGGTGTCTCGGTTACAGTTCAGATTCAAACCATTTTCATCATGGTGGGGAGCATGGTGGCATGCAAGCAGATATGGTGCTGGAGCTGAGAGTACCACATCTTGCAGGCAACAGGAAGTCAACTGAGAGTTGACGAAGAGAAGCTTGAGCAAAAGAGACTTCAAAGCCTGCCCACACAGAGACAAACTTCCTCCAACAAGGACACACCTTCAAGCAGTGCCACTTCCTTTGAGGGGTATTTTCTTTCAAACCATAGCAATATCCTTATGATTATTACATGTTTCCACCCAGATTTAACACTTGGATATCTTCACAGAAATATATTACATGGGTTTAACTTGTGGCACACCAGGCCAAAGTACATGCAAGAATGAAACAAAGCAATGAACTCACTAATGAAAATGTATATTGTGGCTCAAATTTAAATAATTAAGTGATGCTTGGTTCTATTGATTCCAATGAACACATGGAATGTGGCCTTATGACCCCTGACATGTTTGATGTTGATTTGGAAAATTAAGTACAAACAAAACCTTCATTACAGACTTCTGAGCTTGAACATCAAGTTTCATATTTTATCCAAATACGCTTATGAATGATTTTATTCATTATCACTCAACTTCCAAACCTTGGAAATCCCTTGAAGTTATCCATGTTATTGTCTGGTGACTGATAATTTTATCTTTTTGCAGCAAGTGCTTTTGTTAGGAATTTGCTTATGAATGGGTTAAGCTAGTTTTCTTTGTGAAGGAAATAAGAGCATATTTCTCCAGGACAAAAATACCACAAAATGAAAATAAATAGGTGGATTTACTGATATGCACCTAAAGTCACTGAAGCTTAGAAGATTTTGCTTACAAAGCTAACCTAAAAATCGGTACAGATCACTGCTAAACCCTTTTGATCACAGCAATTGATGTCAATTGTAAACATGCCAAAATCATCCTTCAGTTTATATCATAGTAGCTCAGGAGTTCAGCCTACATAGGCATGGATCCTAATGCCTGTTATGCCCTGTAGCCTTCTTTCTACCTTTTATTTCCAAATATTTCATTAAGAATTAAATTATATACCCTACTACTGGCATGAGAGTTACAATATGAAAGTGAAGCATTTTCTTTCTTTCTCTCATACTGGTCAACATGAGCAAGTGGCTCTGATACATAGGCATCCTCTGAAAATTCTTGATTTGAGCAAATATTAAAGATTGAAAATTGAAGAAACAGAAAAAAAAAAGCCCTGTACTTTTTGTACTCGGGGTAATTTGAAAATGCCTCTGGGAAGTTCTGTAAGCAAAGTAATAATTTATTCTAGTTATGTGTGTTAGTGGTTATGTTTTCCAAGAGGGTTTCAAAGACATCCTTAGAGTGAATGGTAGATGCAAAGTCCTTTGTACTCTTAACACTGTGTAAAACAACTAGATAATTATAAAGATTATTTCAATGGCTAACTTGTCCTGAGTAGGAGATCTACCAACCATCATAGTTTACAAAGCAAATGTGATGGTTATCAAGAGCAGCTGAGGACTAATTTAAACACATTTCCGTGAATATACAAGTTCTAATGCAGAGCCATTCTCAGAGTTTGGCTCCCCATTTGATGTCCCTATCCTATCCATTTACCCATCTGTGTGTTTGCTGATTATGTTGGTTGGCTTTTGTATTGAATTGGTTACGTTTTTGAGACAGAGTCTTGCTATGGAGTCCATACTAGCTTCAAACCTTGGATTCTCCTGCCGTAGCTTCCTGAGTTATGATATTACAGGTGTGCATTACCATGATCAATGCAATGCATGACTGAAAGTGCTACCTTAAGAGTTGACAGAAGGAAGTGAGTGTGCGTTCCATCGCAGAACAGGAAGAGTCAATAAACACTGGTATTGTTAATCTTCTACTTCTTTGGGTGCCTATTAGCTCCATGGAGGAGCTGACCCTCTCTAAAGCCTCCCACTAATCCCTTCTACAGGTGTGGTCAAGATCATAAAGATGGGTGGAAGTGGGAGATGAGCAGAGGAAAGCAGCCTTCATCTTATTACCTCACACAAAGTGAAATAGGGGGCAGCCAGGTTGATCACCCTTAGAATCCCAGCAGTGGGAGGCTCATGCACAATGATTGTGTGGGGTTGTGGCCAGTCAGGCCTACACACGATGATTGTGTGAGGTTGTGGCCAGTCAGGCCTACACACGATGATTGTGTGGGGTTG
>LOEQ01003444.1:80589-105683 GCA_001685075.1 Bramus lutescens
AGTGAGTACATACCATATTCATCTTTTGGGGTCTGGGTTACCTCACTCAGTAAAATGTTTTCACCCTCCTTTGCACTTCCCTCCTCTAATGCTCGTCCAATTTTCAGCTCGTGTGGTGATTTGAATGAGGACTTTCCCCCAATAGGCTCGCATGTTTGAACCACAGGTCTCGGGTTGGTGGTGGGGATTGGGGAGGTGGTAGAACCAGTAGGAGTAGGAGCCTTGCTGGAGGCTGGGGCAGGATTTGGGAGTTTAGCACCTTGTTCCACTTCTAGTTTGTTCTCTCTGCCTTGCGTTTGAGCTTGAATACGGAATTCTTAAGCTACACTTCTGTGAAACTTCCAAAGAATCAAAGATAAACAAGAAAGTTGAATCCTCAGTAAGCATTTTAAAAAGTTTCAATGTAAGGATGGATATGTAACTAGCTTAGATGTCTGTTGAGAGTTAAATTGATGGTGAAAATGTGGTTCATATATACAATAGAACTTTCCTATAGAGAAAAATAAAGGTTTTAAATTCACAGTAAAAGGAGGATTAGCATCTTACTCCCATTAAAAGTGGTGACCTAGGCTTAGAAAGATAAAAACCATATAATTTCTCTCATATGAAATCCTAATACTTAATATGTCTCATACATATGTTATGTATGCACACACATATATGACTTGTATTAGTCACAGCACAGAAAGAACAGGGACATCTGGTAGTTCAAGGACCCCACAGACAAAAGGGTGAACGTGGGGGGAGGGCGGGGTCGAGTGGAACACAGAAGACCCTGCAGCAGAAGCTGAAGGTGCCCTGCACTCCCTTGCAGGGATCTTCCTGCCTGTCGGGCCAGCAGACACTCACCCCTTTGGGTGTGTAGCCTTAGTTCTTGGCAAGTTTCTAACACTGTGTTTTTACTTGTATCTGAGGTCCTAGGACTGCCATCACTGTGTGTATTATTTCACTATTATGAGTACAATTACTCACGCACTATTTTTCAAGGAGAGTAAGACTCTCCCCACATTTTTTTGTCTTCTGAGTCCTTGACATAACAGCCCTGTACAATCTAGCTTTTACCATTGCCTACCTCAATGCTGATTACATATTTGGGGAGGGCATTTTAAAAACTATTCCTTTCAGTTTTTCAAGTTAGAATATATTTATATTATTTTCCCCTCTCCTTTTTCTTCCCTCCAACTAGTCCCATATACCTTGCCCCTTGCTTCCTCTCAAGTTCATGATCTCTTTTTTCTTTCAAATGTATAGAACCTATGCAGTCCACCTAGATCATACAGTCCAGTTCAGTCTGCCATGGAAAATACCTATTCCACCAGAAGTCTTTTCATCATTCTTGCAGCTCTGGAGTTGAGAATAGTAATGCCAAAAGCATCAGAGTAGTAGTGCTAAAATATAGATTGGCCTGGGCTTTGCCCAGTGAAGGGAGTAGTTCGAACAGGCAGCGTAGGCCGTTTGAAGTTGTCTAGAATATTGTTGCAGCATGGCTGGGAAGGGGCATATGAGTGATTCAGAGGAACTTGTGGTTAAAGGGACACACTGAAGGGAAAAGCAACAGCAACTACGGAAACTTCTTTAAAAACTCAAAAGGCATCGTTCTTTATTACAACAGCTAGAAGTGAAGCTACTCAGGAGGCCAAGGCAGGAAGGTAGCAAATTCAAGTCTAGCTTGGATGATATAAGCAACATACTGTCTCTAAATCCTATCAACACTTCTGGAAATTTACAGTGGTGAAATACCTTCCTAGCGCATCCAAAGCTTAGTCCTAAATAAATAAAATGAGCCATAACTCTAAATTCAATCACAAAGGATAAGGAGAGTTGCTAACCAGCCTTAAGACACAGATGGAGGGAAACTAGGGGTGGAGAGGGCACTGCTAATTGCTGTGAGTGTCCCAAGGCACGTGACGTGGTCCTTGACAACCCATTGAAGCCTATCTCACCAGGAGTTTCTAGGAAACTAAAGAAGCTGGGGAGCAATCTCTAAACTCCATTCTGAGACTGGGCAGATGGCTCAGCATTTAAACACTTTCTGTGCAACCAAGAGTACCCAAGCTCAGATCCCAGAGCATGTTTAAATGCTTTGTGAGTGTGGTGACCTGCTTATAATTCAAGACCCGGATGGTGGACAGAGGACCATTTGAGCTAGCTAGCTAGGGAGCCTGCAAATCCTTATCAGAGAGCTCTGGGTTTGCTTAAGAGGCCAGACCTCAAATAATGACATGAAAGCATGATCTAGGAAGATTCCAAATACCTTCCTAGCACATCCAAAGCTTTAATGGGTCCTCCGCATCCTCACATGTCCACATGTGCCTCACACACGCATAGGTCCATTCACATACGTATCTGCATGGACACTTACCATACACATGGGGAAAAAGAAGAAAATAAACTCCAACTCCTCTCTGAACACTGGAAGAAGACATAAGACTGGAGAAGAAAGTATACAAATCAAGTATTATCCTAAGAAATTGCAGTCACTGTGGCCATGGAGGAAATGCAGCAGCAATTTGCTTTATTTACAGTGATCCAAGCTAACTAAGTCATCTCCCAACAGAAAAACTGGGTCACCTGGCGCTAATCCTGAACCATATTGATTTTCTGCTTTAACAATAACAAAAAGGATTGGGCCATACTGGGAAGATAAATCCTTTCATGACTCCTGGATATCTAACCTCTCTCAGAACAAAACCAAACAGTTAAAAAAAAAACATTGTGAGAAGAGATATAAAAAAGGGGGAAGAATACACACCTCTATTTGTAGTATAAGGGGAGACCTTGGAGTTAAAATTGAGACTGAAATTGGCTTTCTTTTTTTTTAAGAAGAGTAGCAAGAGAGAAAAGAATAGCATGGACCGGAGTAAGTAACCACATGTAAGGGAAGGCAGAGAGGTGACAGGGAGATTGAGTGTCAAATTCTCACAGAGAATTTAAGGGAGCTCTTCTCACCGACAAGAGAAAAGGCACAAAATGGGACCCAGAGCTCAGCACAGGGCAAATCTGAAGAGCCCTGCATGTCATGTCAAGAACTGTATCTTTTTCAAAGACCACTGAACAATGGTCATTTCCCCCTTATATATAGTTCCATTAGTGTTTAAGAAAAGTTAGTATATGGATTACAGCAACTTTATAGTGTTAGATAAATTACTGAAACAGGGAATTATGCTAGGGTATTATCTAAAAGAAATAAATATATACTTGAGTGGAAATGGAATTGGATAAATAAATACCCAGCACTTTGCCCAAGCAAGTGAGTGGTTTGGATCTTAACTATGACCCAAGAGTGTGTCAGTTGAGAGTGTGTGCTTCAGTGTCGGTCAGGACCCTGGCCCCATCCTTTTTTCCTCTCCCACATTGCTGGTTATCCCATGATTCATTCTTTTGCCCTGTGTTCCACCATGATGCTCTACCTTGTCACAGACCTAAAGCGATGTGGCTAAGTTTCTGAATGCATGAGACAAATAGCTCTTTCCTTTCGTCAATATCTATAATATTCCCTGGAGGGAGTGGGAAGTTCACAGAACAGTAAGAGATCCATCCATATTTACCATAAAGGATGGTAAGATGCTGATTCTATGATCTTTATCAAAAATTTCAGATAAGAAACTAGAAACAAATCCTTTAGAAACTAATTCCTGGTGACATTTTTGTTCTGTATTTATTAGTATAAGGAAAACATTAACCAATGATAGCATCTAAAAGAAATGAATCCAAATGTCCATTCTTTTAAGCAGAGAAGAAATTAGAGGTCTTCATGTAATTGGAGTATTTGCAAATAATTTGTTAGATGAACATGACAGATAAACACAATTTGAAAGAAGGAAAGCATAAGCTATGTAAATTGCTGTGTTCGAAGAGAACCCATGAAAACAAGGCAGGAAATGATCTAGTTGCTGACTGCTCTATTTGTATGCCACAGCAAGTATCCAGACCCAAAAGTCCCTTCCTATGCCAGCGAGGCTGGGGATGCCTGGGGACTTGCCTACATTTTGAGTTCTTCCTCTGATCAATGTGGGGGATGAGGGGTGGATATCTTAAGTTTATGCTCTCAAGTGTATGATAATGAATCAAAGAAAGCACAGTAAGTAGGTTTTAAAGAAGCACTCAAAGTCCAGAGATAATGAGAAATGGAGCTCATTGGTTAGGTGCTTTCCTAAGACAACTGATGCCACGGGTTTGATTCTCAACACCAGAAATAACAAATGGAAATCATATGCATTGTAATTATGTCTATACAGGTGACTTCTATGAAAACTGGAGATCAGTCTACCCCATGATCCAGCAATATCCCTCCTGGGCTGTGGTAAAGTATGTGTGCTTCAGTCTCCATATGGAGTCAATACTGACTTTTAAGTCATTTGAGTTCTAGCTTTCCTGCTCTGCTTTGTCCACTAGCCTTGAAGGCTGTGAGTAACTTCTGTATTAGCCCATAGAAAAGAGCATTTTAGCCCAGATTTGTCCAACACATTATTCTATTAAAATTTGGGCTTGTGTTTGTCAGCCAGAGGCACTCCTTGTTAGAGATTAGAAGCTGCTTCCTAACTGAATTCTTGCATGACATAATGCACCTGCTTGAGCTTCCTTCCAAAAACTGTGCAGGGAGTGGTTAGTTCATTGTACTGCTCTCTGTGTTGCCTTTTGCCTGTAACTAGTATATATGTTGGCTGAGAAATAAACTCGGGACCAGTTGGTATTCACCTTCAGTGCTCCTAGTCTATCCTGTGTTTTCTCTGTTTCTCTTAATCTGCTATTTTCTTTAACCTCCTGCCCCCTCCCAAGTCCCCTGGTGATTCCTGCTAGAGTGGTCTCTGTCACTGGGCATATACCCAAGGGATGCTCCATCATACCACAAGGACACTTGCTCAACTATGTTCGTAGCACCATTATTTGTAATAGCCAGAACCTGGTAACAACCTAGTTGCCCCTCAACCAAAGAATAGACAAAGAAAATGTACATTTATACATTGGAGTATTAATTAGTCAGTGGTAAAGAAAACAATGATCTCATGAAATTTGCAAGCAAATGGATAGAACTAGGAAATACCATCCTGAGTGAAGTAACCCAAACTCAGAAAGACAAACATGGATATGTACTTACTCATAAGTGGATACTAGATGTAACAGCTTTAGAGAAACTAGGAAACAAGGAGGACCCTAAGAGGAATGGATGAATCACCCTGCGAAGGGAAAATAGATGAAATCTGGGTAAACTGGAGCTAGGGGTGAAGACATAGAGGGGAGGAGATGGGGGAGGAGAGCATGAGGGAAGGGGATGGTAAAGCTGGGGAATGGATGGAAGAGGAAAGCAAGGAAAGAGATATCTTCATAAAGAGAACCATTATGGGGTTAGGGAGAAACCTGGTGTTAGGGAAACTCCCAGGAGCCCAAAAGAATGACCTCAACTAAGACTCCTAGCAATAGTGGAGAGGGTGCCTGAACTGGCCATTCCCTGTAATCAGGATGGTGACTACCCTAGCTGTCATCATGGAGCCTTCATCCATTAACTGATGGAAGCAAATGCAATGATGTACAGCCAAGCACTAGGCTGAGCTCTTGGAGGCCATGCAGATAAAATGAGGAGAGACAATATTAGCAAGTGGGGAAGGGTCAAGATAAAGATGAGAAAATCTACAGAGAACTGAACCAAGTTCATGGAAACTCATGAATTCTAGGACAGCAGTGGAGCCTTCATGGGACTGAACTAGGCCCTCTGCATGTGGGAGACAGTTGTGTAGCTTGGTCTGGTTGAGGGGACCCTGGCAGTGGGATCAGGAACTCCTCTGGTACATAAGCTGGCTTTTTGAAGAGCCTTCCCTTTGGTGGGATGCCTTGCTCAGCCTTGATGGAGGTGGGAGGGACTTGGTCCTGCCGCAACTGAATTACTAGGCTTGTAGACTCCCCATGGGAAGCGTTACCTTTTTGGAGGAGTGGATAGGAGTGGGCCAGTGGGTGGGGGGGAGTGGGAGGAGGAATGGGAGGGGAAATTGTGGCTGATATATAAAATGAGCAAAACATTTTTTTACAAAAGAGAAATTATGTTTATACAAAGAATGGGAAAGAAATAACTAGGTTGAGAGAAGAGAATTATGTGACAAATATGGTCACTAATAGTGAGTGAAAAGCTAACTGCTACTCTAATATCCAGAGCAAAGATGGCACACAAATCATTTGTTCTGTTTGGAACAGAAATATTTGAGAGGTGTTTATCCTGTGGCTTCCCAACTAAACCTCATGCTTTTTACTGGCTGTGGTGGCTTATGGTTGTAACACCGTTATCCAAAAGTGTGAGACAAGAGATTACAAATTTGAGCCCAACTTGGGCAGCATAACAAGACTGTCTCAAAAATCCAAAAATTGGAAGAAAGAGACAGACCAAGGCAGAGACAGACACAGATACAGAGATAGAAAAAGGAGCCATTCTGAATTGGAGTTCATAAAGCAGTGAAATCCATGTCTTTGCTGCTTTTATGTGGTCCAGTTTATACCATAAGAGAAACTGAATCCTCTAAGAGCCAAACCCATGGAACCAAAAACAATGCATTATAAGTGTGCTTGCTACTACAGGCAAAATGAAATTTTCCTGGTGACGACCCAGGCAGGTCTCTGAACTTCCCATTTTCCAGGACCCTTCTCTGGCTCATGGTCACCAAGGTATACGAACAGAGAGGTGAAAATATTCAACCTCTCCCTCTTCCATGAGTTAAAACATTCACGATGTTATTTCATTGTGGAAACTGTCATTATCAGAGACTTTCTTCCCTTCCATTTGATAAAACTGCATTGAATGTCAATGCTATTCTGTTAGCCCTGACAAGAATTGCATGGCCCCAGTCTGTTGAATTCAACTCTACATAGAAAACAGCCTGCATTACAAGGTACTAACATTAAAGATCACCAACTCTGTTGGGTTTGAATGAGAAAATGCCCCACATAGACTTATGTATTTGAACAATTGGTCTCCAGTTGGTCACATTGTTTAGAAAGATTGTGGGACCTTCAGAAATGCACACTGGGGAAAAGATTTTCTGTATTGCCCTATCCCTTGCTCTCTTTCACTCTGTCTGTCTGTCTGTCTGTCTGTCTGTCTGTCTGTCTGTCTGNGTCTGTCTGTCTGTCTGTCTGTCTGCCTGCCTGCCTGCCTGCCTGTCTGTCTGTTTCTCTCTGTTCACTGAGTGTACTTGTCGGATTCCTGCTCCTGCTGCCATGCCTAGACTTATCTGCCATTACAGAGTCAAGCCCTCCTAAACTGTAAGTCACAGTAAACCCTTTCTTCCTTAAGTTGCTTTTAGCAACAGAAAACAGCTGAGAGGCCAGACTTATTTAGATATCTTTCTGTTATCTTCTTACTCATCAGATTTTATGTACATAAAATTAAATATTGTTTTCATTTTTATAGGATATAGAAGCTTGCTTCTACCTGTCTGACCTCAATTTAGCTATGCCAGTTTACAGAAGGGATTACCTGGGGCTAAATTTGTGTTGCTAATCTGGTCAGTTTACCCTCCATATTCTCAAACTTGGAAAGATAGGAACTTATGAAAATCTCTTGAAATTTTTAAATCGCTTTTGATCCACAGAATGCAGATCTGCTTTAATCTAATGAGGTGTACTAAAGTCAGACTGAATCATTTAGGACCTGTTTTCTTACAAACATGTAGATATTTGAAGGACTAAGACATACTCCTCTTTGACATTTGTGCATTCAAACGTCCATGCAGATACATGAGGGAAGGATGGAGAAATCCTCCAGGGAAAGAAGATGCTGTGACTTTAGAGTCACATGGCAGCCTTGTCCTCTCATTTCGCTATTAGTCTTTTGAAGGGAATTGGAATGTTTTAAATCAATGGAAAATATTTAATGCAGGCCAGTCTCTACATCAGTATCCGACAAGCAGCTAAAGTTGACAATTTTAGCAACATCCCTGATATAGCCACTGGTAGGTAGTACACAATATGTATTTTCAAAATGTTCCTTTAGGGTCTGGACAATATGTCTCAATAATCACATTATTGCTACACATCAAAACTTTGATTGGCTGTGTATCTCTGTAATAAGCAGCCAGGGCACACAAGCCTTTGCCATCAATACTTCCACACATGAAGTTTCCCTTGATGACAGAAGCTAGGAACAGCAGGGATCTATGAGTATGGGAAAAAAAATACTCTGCAAAGTAGTCACACAATTGTGTTCACACTGGAGCCTGATTTCTGTAGCCATGGGCTTTTGTTTTGGATTACAGTACAGGATTTGAGTTCATCTCATGAAAAGCGTCTTAATCCAAGTGAATAACACTTGGTGGCATTCTAGGACTATAAAAGCCAGGCAGCATGAAAAGAGCTCCCAACTCTATCATATTTCTCCATGTCACACAGCCAAAGTAAGGGGTGTCTTCGGCAATGCGGCGTTATCATCTGGCTCCAGCATGCAGTCAACAAGATTAGCAATAATAGCCTTTATGGTTCAGGGATGTCAGGAGACGCCTTGCTTAATAGAAAGTGAAAATATAGTTTTCCTCTGATTCTGAGCTATTTATTCAAATGTCTTCTGTTTTCTGACACTGTCTTTTTCTGTTCACAAGGGTACTTTCTTCTAGACTCTCTTAGCCTCTTTTTCATTCTTCTTCAAGATCCTTAAGTCACTCAAGGTTATAAGACATTTTTACAGAGTATGGCAAGATCTTTGAAGGTCCTGCTATGCTTTATAAGCAAGTGTCAACTTGGTCTTAGACAGTTCAGAGGACACTAAAATGAAACATCATCAGAGTCTAAAACATTATGAGAAGATCTTGTCTTAGTTTCATGTCTAATAAAACACTTTGACTAAAAGCAACTTAGAAGAAGGGGTCTTTATTAGACTTAAAATTCCACATTACAGTTCCTTATGGTGGAGTGAAGTCAGGAACTAGAAAAAGCTATTCAACTCATACCCTCAGTTAAGAGTAGAGAGAAATAAATTCATGAATCCTGGCTTGCTTGCTTATAGTCAGCTCAATTTATCTACTGTTACATACAATTCAGCACCTCTACCTGGGGAATGATTCCGCTCACAGTGATCTGAGTCTTCCTACAGCAATTATCATAAGACAATACTCCACAAACATGCCCACAGATCAACCCATTGTAGATAATCCCTTAGTGAGACTCCCCCATTTGATTCTAAGTTTTGTTACAGCTAATCATCAGATGCCATCACTTGTGCCAACTGTTGAATCAGCAGAGTAATGTTGAGTTCAGGTATGGGTGGGAAATACGATGCTATTTAGGACTCAATCATTCTGAAAGGAATTCCAAACCATTTTCTTGGAAGTACTTACTTATTTTCCAAGTTGGACAGATAATGAAAATGATTGAATATAAGCCTATCCTTAAACCTTCATGAACTGTAGTGTGCACTTCAAACATAAAACTGTAGGCAAAAGGAACAAAGCCAGTTCAGATTTCTCATTTTAACCTGGACCTAGAAGAAAGTGGAACTTCATCTACTAATTATGGCTTAAAGTTATTTTAACATGATATAAGATAATATTTAGTCATTCCAACAACAAAAATATGTTTTGGAATACATACAAATTCAGTTAAAATGTCGCTCATGAGCATGATCTGTGCAAAATAATTTGAGATTTGTGGATTGAATTCATGTCCTCAAGCACATTAAGCATGTACTCTAATTCTAATATTCCTTACAATCCTGCAAAAGGTTCAAGAAACAACTCTGAAATAAACAGTGAATAAGAAAAGACATTTTAAATAGAGGAAGAAGAAGTGAGTGAAGACTCTAGGAGAAAATTAGATGAAGCAATGTTACCATGTATGCCCATCTGTACGTAATGAGAAGGTAGTTGATAATAATAGATTTGGAAATTATAGTTGTTACTCTAGATCTGGTCTCTCGTTACCATAGGTCAGGTCTCTTATAATCTTTGTTCCAGTCTCCTGTTACCATAGGTTAGGTCTCTTAGAATCTTTGCTCCAGTCTCCTGAAGCAGAGAGACACTTACTAGAAGGTCTGAAAAACACTAAACTGCTTTAGCCAAGTCTAGAATACATGTATGTCTGCAGTTCGAGAAGGAGGTAAAGATTTCCAAATTTCTTACCTATGAATAGGCAGAAACAGAAGGGAAAGAAAGTGAGTGAAAAGCCTTGTGAAGGTGTCATTTTCGTGAGGGGAATGTAATAGGGAAGGAGGAAGCATGAGACTTGCCAGAGGAAAATGACACTTTTGTTCCTAAAATGGACTCACGAGGCAGAAATGGAAAGTGACTAGAGTGTGCAAAAAATACAGTAGAACTTCCAGTTCAAGATGGATGGGTCAGGCAAGAAAAGCATGGGGGTAGATAGAAAAGAAAGGAATGTTATAAAATACTCAGTGAAGCCAAATTGTAAAACATAGTCCCCTGTATAATGACTTTTGGGGTTAAAAGATAGACAATAGACAGACAGACAGACTCATGATAGGTAGATGATAGAAAGAGAGATGTATGACAGACTGATGATAGGTGGATATATAGATAGATATGATAGGAGATACATGATAGATACATGGAAAGATGGATTGATGGATGGATAGATGGATGGATACGTCGATAGTTCACATTATTGTCTATATCAAGACATTGAGAACAATGTGTGTGTAACAAGGTCGTATCTCAGATGTGGTAGTTCATGAGCCCACAGCCAAACCAAATCCTCAGCATCCGTGAATCCAAGAGACTACACATGTCAAGGCAGTAGACATGGGAACATGGAAATGGCCTTTTATGGAATGAGGAGTCAAGTGTCAGAAAAAAGGATTGGTTGGCATAAAGGTACAAATTAGAAGAAAATATTTCTAAACTTAGACGGATATTATTAAAGACAAGAAGGTATAACCAGAAATAGGGCTTGCTTACTGTGCAACTCGAAGCCTTGGCAATGGGCAGGCTAAAACTTCCTGACTCTGGGAAGTAAGTAACAACTTAGTGACAAGTTACTTAGTAACAACTAAGGCCTCTAGTCAGGACAACAGGGTTTTCCTGTTCCAGCTCTCCATGTCACAACAGCTTGTGCCTATCGTAAGAAGGCTGCTTTTATAAATTAAATACAGCGATAGTTTCCTAATAGTGAACATCTAAGGGAACTGGGAAATAATTTAAATTATTAAATAAAACCAGTAGGGTAAAGTGAATGGATGGAATACAAGAAACTAAGGTGTGCAAGCAAAACAGTAGTTTGAGTGGTGAGGGAAGGCAGGCCTCGGCAGCTCTGTCCATGAGCGCTACAGTTATGACTCAAAGATTCTCCCAAATAAGTGAAAGGAAGCCTTTGGCCCGTCAGTTCACATCTCTCCGTACTGAGTAATAAGGGAATATGGCTTTCTCTCTGCGTAGATCAAGTCTTCCAAAATTCTGACAGCACGAGACACTAACTGATAGAAAATAAATAAATATATTACAATATTCTAAATTTCTCTATTAGATTCAAATTGTTATATTTCCTTTCGAGTCAAGTGAGGAGGCTCTATTTTATGTGTATGTTTTAACGGTGGTTGGTAAATTATCTTAAAGCAGCTTATGTATTCCATGACCCTGTCTTGGAGGCTGGGGGGGTAACATGTTTTGTCTGGGGGAACTTGTCTAATTTAAGGGAGCAAAGAATGTGGCAAATGGATGTATGTGTCATGGTTCAGCGGTTTTTCCCTTGTATTGTTTTACTATCTCAACAATCTTGTCCTGAAGATGTGTTTTCTGCTCATCAGGTAGATAGCAGCCTTGGCCTGAGCAGGGTCCCGCGAATTGCCTAGGTCACAATGAAGACACTCAGAATAAACTCAACAGGGCCTCAAAGAGTGCAACACACTGCAGGCTTCAGCAAGGCCCAGCAGCAAGCCAGGCAGTCTCTTCTATAATTCCCATTCTGAAAACCTTGGTTCTTTCTTTTATGCCTAATACAGTCTTCAAGAGACTTGAACTAGGCCCGGGAGGTAATCTAGGCCTTGGCCAGACAATAAAAAGCATAGCTTTGCAGGGCGGTGGTGGTGCCCTTGCCTTTAATCCCAGCACTAAGGAGGCTGAGGCAGGGATGAGGAGGGGTCTCTGTGAGTTCAAGGTCAGCCTGATCTAAACAAGTTTGGCTCCAAAGATAGAGAAACCCTGTCTAGAAAACAAACAGACAAACAAACAAACAAAAGCACAACTTTCAGAAAATTTGCCCGAACGAGGTTTCCCAGTCTACCCCAGTCTGTTTTTCACGTGGATTTCAAACCCTGACTCCTCTTTCTGTGGCTGGCATTGTTGTCACAGTTTCTAACCTAGAAATTTAAAAATTCCATTATTAGGCAACTATGTATTTTGAGGAACTAGTAGCCTATATTAATTTTCTTTGGAGGCAAGGCCCTTCTTATTTAGTGCCGAGTGTTTCAGTTACCGGTATATACCACCAGACCTGGTTTATTTTAAACTTTCGAATAGAACCTTTATCCATTATAAGTCAAAAATCCTACAATCAAATTGAACTCTGGGTCAGTGTATTAAAATCCAAGAGAAATGTGTCCAGATTTGAAAGGGGGCATTTCTGCAAGGCTTAGAATATTCCAGAGCACCAAGTGAAAAATAAATGCAGATTTTTGGAGGTCAGCTCTCTGTCACTGTAATCACAGAAGAGATAAGCAGAGGTCAAGGAAGCCTCTGGTCTGTCTGTGCCTAGAGTTGACAAGGGCACCCCGCAAGAAGCCCTCACAGAGTCAGGAGCTTGGCCACCTGCAAGTGGAGGGGTAGCACTTTGCTTAGTTCTTGCCAGTGGCTAGAAATTTGCAACCTGGTTAAACAGGATGGGAGGAGCAAAGTTGACATGCAAATTCCCCACAAGGGTGGAGTCTGATCAGTTCTTAAAGTCTGGCTGGCTAGCCACCAGGAAATATCAGGCATCCCCTGAGAAGATAGTGGAAGCTGAGGACCCTGTGCAGAACTGAGCAGGTAAGTAGAGAGGCCATGGCATGGCTCTGCACAGAAACGTCCATCCACTTCTCTTGTTCTTTTCCAAGGGGTTCTTTTCTGCTAACGTAGTGCGACCCTTTGGAGATTTATTTTCCCATTGTTTCTGCTTTTTATGCCATGACCTCCTGCATCTCTAAACCCGGGATAGAGAAGAGACCTAAACAGCACAGCGAGATAACACATTGCAGGTCATCTACGAAACTTTAATTTAAATGGGTCAGTAGACCAAGTCCAGGTGAGGAAAGGCATGTTTAAATGAGCTTTCTGCTTTTCGCGCTGTGCTGCCGTTGGCCACATTCACATTTACAGAAGTGAAAGTGTCTCTTCTGGACTGGAGTTTCTTCCCCTTTCATTTTCTACAGCGTTTACCTAAAAATAGAAAGTCGATTCATTTTTTTTCTGTGTTTGGTATACAGTTCCCGTTCCAATGTTCACTACTTTACGAACTTGGAAACAAACGCAAGCTCAAGCAAAAGTAAAACAAACTCAAGTCTTCTACTGTCTGGCTCTGTTGGTTGTCACACTGTGACGTCATCTCATTCTCAATGAGAGTCCTACAGAAGCGGGTTTTGTGCACCTGTGTATAAACCTTTTGCTCTCCCAGTGGAGGATGGCATTCTATGAATGTATCTATACCAGCTTCTAAACTTTGAACTTAGTATCCAGTTTCCTCACTTCAGGGTTAGACTGACTCTTTGTTGTGTAACCATTAACTATTGCACACTGGGTAATTTATTTAACTGGTTAACCTTAGAACAGTAGGATCAGAAAGTCTTAAATCTGTGATTCTTAACAAGTGTGCAGCTTTTAGTAAGCCAAGCCCTTCAACTGGGAAAATTTAGCTATAAAAATAAAACCATGGGGATAAGATTTTCAAAATTTCAAGTGTGTCATTGAGGACAGAATCAATTTCCATCAAACCACATTGATATTTAAAGCTACTATGGAAATACCTTATGAATATAACTTGATGCTAACCACAAAACTCTTGGTAAAAGTTAAATTGAATTTTACTTTATATAACAATGACAGAAGTGTGTTCTGATGACTTGCAAGCCAGCACCTGATATGTTTGTCTACCTCTGCAAAATTAAACCATGCTCAATACATCAAATATGAAATTTAACAGTTATGAAAAACTGGGATCTAATGTCTTCATTTTCAAACAAATCATGTCAATTTATTTGGCAATGATAAGCCGAAACAAGGCATAAAATGATGTTTTGAAACACTAATTGTCTTAGCTGGTGGTATGAATGCAGAATTAAGCAGCAATTAGTGTGAAGTAATCAAGTGCTCTCTCGGGGAGAAGGCCTTGAATGAGCATCTCAGCCTATTGGAGCTGTGCACAGAGGGGTAACCCAGAAGGAGACCTTTATTGAGTGAAGAAACTCCTGTCTGGAATCTGCTCCTGCCTTAGGTCCAACAAGCCCAGAAGTGGAAACAGCCACACTTTTGCCAGAAGGAAATAGATATTAAAATAAAGACATATAGCCATGAATCTGTAACCTCAGTACACAGAAAGGAGAGTCATGGCTCCAGCTAAGCTTCTGCTGCCTTGCGATGCTCTGTCTCCAAGTATATTTTAAGAGGAAATAAATTCATGTATAGACTATGCTTGCATGTAGACTTTATATGGACTTGAAAAGAGAACATGGTAATAAATTAAATCATTGATTGTAAGTCTCAAGAAACAGAATACAGGGAAGTAGTAGGCTGCCCTGTGCAGAAGGTTTTTATCTCTCCAGGGGGTTATCTCTGTGGGTCTGACTCCATGACTCCTCAAGAGAAGCCCAGTTTGCCCTACATTCTCAGCCACACTCGATAATAAACATTGTATTGGCCTCAGAGTTCATTTTTCATCTATTGCCAGTCTTTGGCTTCTAGGTTAAGGTAAGTAACTCTACCTTACTAGAACTAACTAGATGTAGGTGCAAGCATATGAATACTTTTCTTGTTTGTTTTGGATAGGATCTGGCTATATAGTCAGGGATGGCCTAGAACTCGCAATCCTCGTTCTTTTCCCCAGTAAGAGTACTGTAATAACAGATATGTGCCACCATGCCCAACACGATTCACTCTTATATTGTTCACATGCTTGGTCACGAGGTCAGCAGCATTAGTTTAGTTTTTCATAGCTGTATGCCTGAGTTGTAGTCGATGCTCGGTAAACATTCATTGAATTGATGGTTGAATAACTGTCATTCTTTGCACACATTTACTCGCACGAATTCTTGCCCATTGTTTTGTCATAATGAGTTTCTGTACATTGAAATATGTGTAAATAACCAGGAAGATGGTTTTTAGATTGCTGTTGTCTAAGGCAGGGTCTTCTGATTTAGTGCAAGCTGGCCTGGGACTCATTGTCTGGCACAGGATGATGCTGAATTCAAGGTAGGCCTCAGCCTCCATGATGCTAAGACTGCTGGCCTGACCAAACATTCCCAGTTTCACTTAGGAGTATTGTGCCAGCCTTTCACAGTCTGGAGGAGTGAGAGCAAGGTTAAATTGTGGCCACAGAAGATGACACACTGTTAACAAGTGCTCCTGTGAGGATAGTGGGGTGCTGTTTGGATATGACAGCAAATTCATCTCAGAATTGAAAGAACCTCTCCTTCAGAACTCCCATGTCCCCAAAGAAATATAACGTCCAGCACTCCAGTTAAAATGCCAACATAAGGCAAACTCTTGTCTCTGAATTTCACTAAAGGTGTTTCTCTAATTGGTCTTCCTATGTCAGAGTGGGAGTGGGAGACGGTCGCTTCTCCTGGGAACAGGTCATTCCTCATGTCACATAATTCACTGAGCTGTTTGGCTTCTCCTATTCAGCTGCCATTTTGGTTTAGGGGAAAGCCTACATACATAAGCAACATTGCTTAGCAATGGGGTAACCATTGTGAGAAATTAAACATGGTGCGGTGCTACTAGAATAGACTTTAACAGAGCCTGCAAGAACTCCCTGCAAGAACTCCCTGCAATAGGTCTGTGGTAAGGACACACCAAACAGAAAGGACAAAGAACAGCTGTCAACAGGCCCCAGAGCATTGTAGAGCTCAGTGCATGGCAGCGTTCTGTGACATTCAACACAGGACCAGCCTGTATTTGTTCACAGGCTTCACTGTTTAGCCACAACTGCTCGGCTCAGTGATTTTATTTGCTGCTAGCATCACAACACACTTTTCATGTTTAATAATCAATACTTCTGTTTCACTGTGAACATAAAAAATGAGTCTCTTGTGACCCTGTGCTCTTGAGCCCCAGTATTTCACAGCTTCCCTCTGATTCTTTGAAATTCATGATCCTGTTTCTACCTGGACTAATTAGTGTCTCTCTCAGTTCAAACTCCTGGAAGACTTTGATGTTTTGCTCAGTTAAATACTATGGCCACTGCTTCTATAGAGTTACAGCAAATCATTCATAGACAGCTATGCATGGTTAAGTGTTTAGGCAAGGTCTAATCACATGTGTCAGGTCAAGAGCGAGACACAGTCGTCTCTATTTGTAGGTGGAGTTTTCCCGTTCAGTGAGCTGCTTCCAAATTACCAGACAGAGGTTTACATTAATTGTAAATGCTCAGCCAATAGCTCAGGCTTATTACTAGCTAGATCCTATATTTTAAAATAACCCATATTTCTTATTTATGGTCTATCAGGTGGCAGTACCTTTGTTAGGTATGATCTGGGATCTGTATATGTGTTGCTTTTATTGGTTAATGAATAAAGCTGTATTGGCCAATGTCTTAGCAGAGTAAAGCCAGGCATGAAATTCAAACAGAGATATATATAGAGAGAGTAGGTGGAGTCAGGTAGACGGCAGCCAGTTGATGAGAAAACAGGACATGTAGAAAATGAGGTAACATCATGGCCACATGGTAATACATAGACTAATAGAATTGGTATAATTTGAGATGTAAGTGCTAACTAGAAATATGCCAGAGCTATTTGTCAAACAGTGTTGTAATTAATAGAGTTTCTGTGTGATTATTCAGATCTATGTAGCTGGGAAATGAAATGTAGTCTCATCTCCATGTACAATGCCATGTTCATCTTGCTTCTCAGCATCTCATTTCTCCCTGTACCATCAGTTTGATCACCTTGACTATACTTTTTGCCTAGCCATTGTCCAATCAGCTTTTTTTAGCCAGTGAGAGTAATACATATTCATAGTATACAAAAGGATTGCTCCACAGCATTTATTCTAGCTTCCTTCATCAGAAGGTACCCCAGGAGGAACCAATTTCAAATCAAGTTGCAGGCACAACAAGAATATTCTTTCTCATCCACACATGTACCTGAATAACCTATGTTCTAGTTAGGATTAAGTAGAAAAGGAAGGATGGAAGATGAAATGCAACTGCAAAGCTTCTTCTATGCCAGTTTTGGAAAAAACCCATTCTAGATTCTTCTTAGTATAAGATAAAAAGCAAATGTCACACTTGCTCTTCACTGCACACTTGGACTGCAGTGGCCATGGTAGCATCACTCTCTGGATGCCCAAGGCTGTGGAATTGAATGTTTTCTATGTAGGACTCTGTCTTCTATGCAAGAGAAACTGTTGCCATCCAGTCTATGTTTTTCTTAGCAAATATATCATGAACCCATACTCTTCTCTTTTTTTAATCCTATAACATCTTAAAAATGATGTTATTACTAGTATAAGTAAGGTCCTGTGCATATTCATGTGTGTGTGTGTGTGTGTGTGAGAGAGAGAGAGAGAGAGAGAGAGAGAGNNNNAGAGAGAGAGAGAGAGAGAGAGAGAGAGAGAGAGAGAGAGTTCTCTATATTAGTATAGGCACAGATGTGCCATGGTGCACACCTAACAGTCAGAGGAAAACTTTTGGGAGTCAGTTCTGTCCTTTCATACTGTTGACTCAGGTGCTTTCTTGTTGCTTCTACCAGGCTTATACTATAGACTGGTAGTCCCAGGGAATTCTGGCTAGTTTTCCTGTTTCCACCTCCCATGTTAGAGCAGGAGCACTGGATTACAAATGTGTGTCACCCCATCTGGGCTCTCAGGATCAAACTCAGGTTGAAAGACTTATGCAGGAAGTACTTCCACCTTCTTTGCCATCTCACCAGCTCCCTGTTAAATTCTTATAATTACTCACAGAACATAGTGATTCTCATTTAAAGCAAAATTGCATTGCCAGTGTTCAGCTGAATAAGTACATTTGCTATTCAACAAGTATCCCAAAGCCTCTTTCAGTCACAGAAGTTTTCCATGACTAACATCTGCCCCTGCCTATTTCACTCTATTTCCCCTTCAACTCTACAGGGTATTCATTGACCAGTACAAGGTAAGCTCCTATCCTGGACTTTTATGTTCTGAAATACTTCCTTCAAGTTGAGATCTTCATCAAGACAAATGCACAGGGTCACCCTGATGTTGATCACATATCATTATTCTGTCCCCTTAGTTTTTAAAACTATCTACAACATTTACTATGGCTTTTGCTATTCTTTTCTTCCACAAAATGTCAACTGTACAAGAACTGACACTTAACAGCTGTCTACCCTGCCCTTCCACCAGTGTCAGGAGCCACAAGAAGGGAGCTTGGCAAGTTTATGTCTTAAAGGCTTAAGTGGATGAAGCTTACAGAACAACCATGTGGAAATCAAGGGAGTCTAAGGAGGCCTGGATATCTTTAACTCCTTTCTTATTCAACTTCAAAGAACTAAAATTTAGGGGAAATATAAATCAATAAACCAACAAGTGAGTGGAATTAAAATATGCGATTAAACCTCCATTGTCAGGCCAGTGAGACTGATAGCTCAACTAGAAAAAAAGCTTGCTGCACAGCTGGATGTCTCAAGTTCAATACCTGGAACCAACAGCAAAGAGAGAACCAATCCCTAGCAGCTTTCCTCTGATATCTGCACATGCTCAGTGGCACATAGGTGTCCCCATATGTAGGAGGAGAGCCTGCTTGTTTGTCCCACCTGCTCGGCTAACTTAGCCCCAAAATAACCACACAGAAACTGTGTTCATTAAATCACTGCTTGGCCCATTAGCTCTAGCTTCTTATTGGCTAACTCTTACATCTTAATTTAACCCATTTCTATTAATTTGTATATCACCATGAGGTCATGGCCTACCAGCAAAGTTCTGGCATGTCTGACTCTGGCAGTGGCTCTGTAGTGTCTTTCTGACTCTGCCCTTCTTTATCCCAGCATTCAGTTTAGTCTTTCCTGCCTATCTAAGTTCTACCCTATCAGGCCAAGGTGGTACAGGAGAATTGTCTGTATTCTGTCAATCATGTTTTAAATAAATGCTGATTGGCCATGCCAGAAGTATAGGTGGGGTGATGAGAACAGGAGAATTCTGAGAAGGAGGAAGCCCATTGCTCCTGATTCCTGCCCAGACACCGAAGAAGCAGGATGTGACCTGACCACTGAGAAAGGTACTGAGCCATGTGGCTAACATAGATAAAAATAATGGGTTAATATAAGTTATGAGAGCTAATAAGAAGCCTGAGCTAATGGGCCTATCAGTTTGTAATTAATGCAGACTCTCTGTGTGGTTTTCTCTGGGACTAAATGGCTGGGGGACCGGGCGGGACTGCAACCCCAATGAGCCCGGCCCTCATGTTACAGAATGGTGCCCAATGTGTAGTAGTCCATAATGCTACACAAAGGCAGTTTTCTTTAATCATTAACCAACAGAAGCAATACATACACAGAAGGACCTCCCACACCACCCATACACATTTTATATACAGTATATTAATTAGTGAAGTACATTTCAGAAAAATAAATTAATAACAAACCTCCAGTGGTCCCTCAGAAAGGTTCATCGCACATCCCCAAACACTAAAGAGTTCTAGATGATTACAAATAGAATGTGGTTTCAAAAACCACCACAAAATCCTGTTTGCTCTGAGGTGATCAAGAAGCAGTAGGTGGTTAAATTGCTCTGGTATCATATGAAGAGAAAGGTGACATTCAGAGAGAACTTTCCTCTCCAGTAATGTAATTTGCATGCTAAAGACTCTTGTTAATGTTAAAGTTATCCATAATTTTAAAATGTTGTTATATGGAGATTTAGGTGTTTCTACTTTAAAAAAAAACCTTCATTGTCACAGCTTAGTAAAATAGCTAGCTAGAATGAGAGGAAACAATAAATTTGTGGCCTTTTTTAAAGATAAGAATGGAATAAGGGAAAGAGAAATGGCTCAGTCACTAAAACTACTTGTATTTTTTATAACAGAACCTGGCTTTGCTTCCCAGCACCCACACAGCTAACAACTGCCTCTAACTCCAGTTCCAAGAATTGGATTCTTTCCTTGGGCCTCTGTGGACACTGCACACATAGGGCGCATATACATATATGTAGGCAAACAATTATGTACAGAAAATAAAAATAAATAAATCCTAAAGTTGAAAAATGATAGACTGAGGAGGGTAAGGGAGATACCTCAGTCAGGAAACTATCTTCTGTATATTTCAGGTCCCCAGCACCTGCAGAAAAATCTAGGCTCAGCAACAGGCATTTGTAACCCCAGGATGAAGGGGAAGATAGAGACTAACAGATCCCTGAACCTCACTGGGATGCCAGCCTAGGCTATTGGTTAGCTCCAGGTTCAGTGAGAGCACCTGTGCCAGGAATATAAGACTGAGTATGTGAAGACAGTACCAAGACTGATGATGTTCAGTGTCTGAATGTAAGCAGACTTACAACCCACAAACACACATACACATACACACAGAAGCCCATGCCTGCATGCATGCATACATACATACATACACCACAGACACCAAAATCAAAACAAAACGCAAAATAAAAAAAGCAACATTAACAACAAAAATTCTTCTTCAGTCTTAACAATTTTTGGTTTTGTTTACTTAGAGAAGTTAACACTGTGTATCCCTGACTGGGCTGGAAATCTCTCTGCAGTCCATATTGACCTCAAACTCACAGAGATTCGCCCCTTCCTGCCTGTTGTGCCGCCACACCTAGCGTAGTATTTTCAAACATTTCTGTTACTACTGTTGTTATTTTATCTATAACAAAAATCTTAGGATGAGGTTTAAAGCAAGTAGTTACACTGTTCCTTCCCCCATCTGAGTTATAGGAATGAAACTTAACTTTTCAGGATTGGCAAGAAGGGCCTTAGCTCCTGGTGCCCTATCTCTGGCCATTCCTGTTTGTTTGATTTGGGGGAGACTAGGTTTCAGGACATAGCCCGTCCTCGTGTGACACTCATGATGTAGCCCAAGCTTGTGTCTATCTCTCAGGTATTCTACCTCAGTCTTCCAGTTCCAAGATGATAGGTGTGTACGACCACTCCTGGCTATTAATTCCATTGTTTCTGGAGTTGCGGAAACGGGAATCTGAGTTTAAAATCTCGGAAACGGATAATGCTCGGAAGAAAAGTGACGATGGCTATATTGTTTCATCATTTTACTTCCTTCTCAGAGATCAGCTTGTGATGGAGCCCTCACCTCTTGAGCTACCAGCTGACGCAGTGCAGCGCATCGCGGCTGAACTCCAATGCCACCCAACAGATGAGAGAGTTGCTCTCCGCTTGGATGAGGAAGATAAGCTGAAGCATTTTAGGGACTGTTTTTATATCCCCAAAATGCGGGATCTGCCTTCAAGTAAGACTACTGGGGAGGATTTTGTAAATCAATTTAGTAATTTATCTCTGCTAAAACAGGATTGTCATAAATCTTTGAAAAACCATTGTTCTATGGCATAATAGAGCTCTTACAACTGTTTCTGAGAAAATAGCAGGCCCCTGGTGCTGCCTTATCAACCCATCCACCTACCTGAGACTCATATTCTTTACGTTTCTTATCCATCCTGAATACATTGCTCACAAGATGCTTGTGCTGTCAACTACTTCTCTGAACAATACAGCAGCTGATTGAAAGCATAGGCAGAGGCGTTTGCTTGTTCTCAGCACTTAAAGCACAAAGCAATGCTTTTCAAAGCGATATTAGAACATGTCTTATTTTGTGGCATCTCATTGATGATAGTGTGGTGCTTGTCTAAGAGCTAATGCATTTGTGACTGGGAGTATTAGGAGGAATATTATGTGAACAGCTATCTTTGCACGCTGTAAAAAAGGCAACATGTGTCAGAGCTGCAAGAAACCCACACTGCATTTCTAATATCACAAAATGGCCTGAATGGTTCTGTTTTGGGGAAAAAGTCCAGTTTGTAAACATATGTAGCCCAGGCACAAATAATATGAAGAATCTCATATTGAACTCCATTCCAGATTGACTTGAATGAATCACGAAATCAGCCTCATGTGATTTATACAGTTCAACTTCCTTTAGTTTTCCTTCAAGTTTAATAAAGTGGGTGTAATTTCAAATACTCAGAATCCAAGAACCTCCACTAACATTATTTGGAATAGGATTGGGTCACATATTCTTATTTGGCTTCCACTGTATGAGCACCCGTGTGAAATATGACACTTACAGGATTGATGCACGCGTGACTGCCATGTCTGGCATCAGACATAATTTTAGAAAGATGAAAGTGGAGTGCAAACCAGGTGCCACAGGATGAATATTCTTGCCTCAGAGTTGGACACTTAAAAATAGATCAGATGTAAAATTTAGTTGTGGGAATTGTAGCATATTGTTTTCCTATGTGTTACAAATAGAAGACTCTGGAATGAGATATGGCTCAGTGATTAGGTGCACATACTGCCTTTCTGGAAGAGCAGAATTCAGTTCTCAGCACCCATATCAATGAATTTCAACTGCCTGTAATTCCAGTTCCAAGGGGGTTCAATACCTCTGGCCACTTTGGGCATCTGGTGCACAGACCCACACAGAAGCAGACATACATATAAATTTTAAAATAATTTAATTTTTAACTAGAAGTTTTTTGCACTGCCTATATAATCAGTTAAGAGTTGGTATCATTTCCCAACTCTAAGAATGATATCTACTTTTAGTTTTTGCCAAACAGATCTGCTTGGGGAAGCATTGGCTAATTCTTAAAAAAATAAAGAGTGATGGTACATTGATTCACTAATAAATTTAAATTTGTTTTAATAACCTGAATTTCAGATAGTTATAAAAACTAATTTATCAAGACAAAGCATGGTTTCTTCACAGCAGCCTGAGGGTGAATAGGGATTGTAAGCTCAGTCTAGGTTTCCAGCAAAATTGTTCAAAATGGATATGCTTTATAAACATTTTCTTACATACTATTATAGACAGGATCTGAATATTCATAGTGAGCTGGTGATATTTTTAATGCTTTACATTGTTCTGCAGGTTATAGCCAAACATGGAAGGAAGGGAGGGAGGAAGGAAGGGAGGAAGGAAGGAGTGGAGGTAGGAAGGAGTGGAGGAAGGAAGGAAGGGAGGGAGGGAAGGAGGGAAGAAGAAAGGAAGGAAAAGAACAGAGAAAAATGTAAGTGAGTAGTACATAGTGGTTGTGAGGAAAAGGGCCATAAGACCAAAGAATTAAAAGTGATGGAGGTGAGAGAAGGGGCTGAGCTTTAAGACACACTTGAAATATTTATTTAAGTGTAGACTTAAAATTAGCAGACACTGCCCCAGCCGAGCTTTATGATATAGGTTAAATAGCAGTGATGTGATTCATGTAATTAGCTTATTTCAGGCAACTACTCATCTGAAGAAAAAATACTGAAGTCTTTTGCTGTTTACTTTGTGTGGTCCTGAGTTAGAGTTCAGGAAGGTAACAGTTAAGTTTCACAGTAGTAGGGGACACGTGAGTACAATGGGAAGACAGGGTCAGGCATGTCCGCTTCTTTAAGGAGAGTTTCAGGGTTTACCTAACATGTCCCCACTGAACTGTAACAAAAGAGTGCTGATAAAATGTCGTTTTCTTTATTTTAAAAAGGTTGCATTTAAATGGATGTGTGAGGCTGCATTAATTTAACCACTCTACATGCATGTAAGTGCCCTTGTGGACTGGAGGGCATCAGATCCCATGGAACTGGAGTTCCAGTCTGTTATGAGCTGCCTAATGTAGGTGCTGAGAACCTGACTTCTCTGCCAAAGCAATAAACACTCTCCGCTGCCAAGCCATCTCCCCAGCGACACATTCATCCTTAATAGCCACACACCAAGCTAACAATTCTAATACTATAAAAGAAAATGAGAGTGGAATCAGGGAACAGCTAACAGTTGGGTTAACAGTGAAATTACAAATTTGAGACTCATCAACATTTAGGTAACATTTGAAAATATAGGCTCGAACATTAAGAACTACACATCCACTGGAATAAAATTTCTGAAAGCAAAAGAGTGAGCAAGAGACTGGAAAAAGCAAACTCTTAGCAGAGTGGGGAAAAGCAAGTCAGAGTACACAGAATGTGTGTAGAGAGACATTCAAAGGAATGAGGGTGCTTACCGGTTTCTGCAGTCAGAGCCTGAATCCAGCAGTTAAGAAAATGTTATTTAGTGGGCTTAACTTTAATCAAGTCATTGGAGTGATAGTGGGGAGGTATTCTCGCAGATGTAATTGAAAGAACGGAAGCTGGAATTTACAGCCATTCTCCCAGAATCTTTCCCCTAAAAAGAAGAAAACCAGTGATCACAGAGAGAGAAAGGAAACCTCGGATGTCTTTGATCATGGCTGCACTTGAAGAAGAAGCCGAGAGAAGTGTGCATTAGAAGTTATGTTTCTCAGCTGAGAAGAGTTTCTATTAGCTTTGTTGACTTTGTCTGCCCCCACGTTTTCAGCTCATGAGACCCACAAACTTTAGATAATATAAACTGTTAAAGGCAGTCTTTGTCGGTTCTCAAGAGATGGGGATAGTGGGCAGGATCAACCATTTGAATAGATATTCCTTGAAGAACTTTCATGGCCCCATCTGATCATTATCTCCACCTGGCAAGACAGTCCATTCCTTAATCTTCAGTGTGGGAAAGGATTAGAATTAAAAATGTGTTTATCAAGAATCCAAGCTTTCACCCAAGAGTGGAGGCAAGGTCTACGTTCTCCTTCAGTTCTCTTAGTTACATTTCTATTACTGCAATAAAGCACCATGACCAAGTCATCTTTTTAAATTGATATTTATTGAGCTCTACATTTTTATCTGCTCTCTCCCTGCCTCTCCTCTCCCCATTCAACCCTCCCCCAAGGTCCCCAGGCTCCCAATTTACTCAGGAGATCTTATCTTTTTCTACT